>JAUZNK010063269.1:0-14701 GCA_035046665.1 Euphysa ruthae
TATATACATATATATGCACACACACATATATACCATATACTTACATAAACAATAACATACATATGCACATATAGGACTAGCCCAATCAAAATAAATTTCAATCTTTGATTTTTGACCTTTTATTGGGTATTACTGTATCATCAAAAATATTTGCTTGAAAACAAGTAGATGATGTAAATGATGTCATTTAGGTACTTCATCTAAGGAGGGCATTAAGCAAATAAATTTGTAGTCTGGTTTATCATAAAATTTATAAAGTTGATCAGTAAATGTTTTGTGAGGAGCTCTGCTCTGGAAACTGAGTAGAACATTTTAGACGGCTATTAAGAAATGAAAAGTTGAAAATAAAAAATAATATCTTTAATCAAAAAAATTTGGTTTAGACGTGTTTTTCTATTTAAGTTCAAGTCAGGAGACGTAACCAGATGTGAAATTAAATTTCTTCTCTCTAAACTTCATCTTTTTGGTATTTTTTATTTATTTGAATACACCATCATTTTTTGAATTAAGAGCATATGAAACTAAAATCTTAAACATTTTACATTTAGGAGCAAATATTAATTAATCTTTCTATTTACCAGGCTTATAAAATCACAGGAATGAATATGTAAGGAAAATGTTACGAAAGTAAAACTACTGTTCTATCAAAGGAGCATAAGTCCAGCAGCAACAAAATTTTTTTGTGAATCAGACAATGAAAAACGGTTAGCTGTTAGGCACATGCCTACATCCTTAACATCTCAAAATAAAAATAAATATATGTCATTACCTTTATTTACTTATACTTTGAATAAAAAAAAAAAAAAAGTGTATTTCATACCTTAGGATGTGGAAGTCCTCCTAAAATAAAACAAATCAAAATAACAGGCATATCAACATATATCAAAATAACAATAAGTTATCCATTTTTGAGGCTGAACATTTTTGTTAAAAAAAAAAAAAAAAAAAAAATTTATTAGGAGAATCAAGGCGTAAATTTTTGGGAAATTTTGGAAAGTCTCGTGGATAAACCACTCATAAAAGTTCCAAAAGGATAAAAAAATAAAAGGATAGACGTTCAAATTTTTAATGATTTGCTAAAAATTCCTTAAGTTTGATTTGAAAAAAGGAAAAAAGTGTTTCATGAATTTTTTTAGGTTCAAACATTTTTTTTATTTCCAAGTTGACATTTACTTTGCTGTTTTTCATCCATCTAAACAATAAATGCTCTTTTAATGCACTTTTGAACAATTATATTATATTATATTATAAATATTCTGTTATTAAATTTGCTATTAAAATAGTATATATTAATTGATATGCTGAGAGCCTTAATGTCTATAAATAATGGTTGTTTTGTTAGTACTTGCCAAGGCAATGCAAGCACAACTTAAATGGCTATTACCAATATATTTTATAAAAATGCATAATACTAATACAATATTTTATAATTCAGATTCATAGGCTATATTTTATTATCCTGGTAATGTAATACCTTTTAGTAAATATTTAGAAAACCATTCAATAATGCTATAACAACTTACCCCAATTTTGTAGCCTGCGGTTTGATAACAGTGTCCACTTAGGTTTAGGTGACTGATAAACCTGTATAGAAAAATCAACATTAACTTATTCAAAGCAAATAATAGAATTGTAAGGTTTTCCAGGTAATCATCTTATTTAAATCTTATTTGGTCTGATTCAATTTATGACATTATTAAATGCTTTAAAATAATTTTTCCTATCAATGCTATAAAATATGCATCTTTTTATCGTCATAGGAAACAAAAAAATGGGAGAACAAATGGTTGAAGTTAAACTTCAAGGACAAACAAAAACCAAAAATTCCTTCCTGCAATATAATCTTTATAAATTAAACATCTATGCAAAGATTGCAAGGATTTTTGTACAATTTCTGAGATGAAATGTTGAATCCCATATTAAATCCTATTCATAAGGTAAACATCCTTTAAGGAGTTTATATTATTTTTTGAAATAATTTTTATTCTTAAATTAAAAGTTGAAAATCAATAAAATAGTAGATTGTTGTGATGACTATCTACTGAAAAATTAGTTCCACAAAAGAAACAACACATCTTTTATGAAATTTAAAGAAAACAACCAATATAAAAAAAAAGTAATATTCTGTATGAATCTAACATACATTATTTAAAAGATATGTCTCTTCTTCTTCAGTTATGAAGTCAGGAATATAAAATGCATTTTTCGGAGCCTATAATGAATAATTCATATGATGCTGATTAAATTATAACGTTACAGAATTACTCTGTCAATTACAAATTATTAAAATATTTACTTGGATGAAGTTTTTCAATTGCATCAAAGATAGAAAAAGTTTCAGCAGAATCTTAATTAGTTTCTGTTTAAAACTTAATTGGGGTGTAAACTTTACACCTTCTATTTTTTGTGGTCTAAATATTCCAACCAATCTTCCCAGCTTATTAAAATAGATATGACTTTACCCTTTGTAAAACATTCCTCATAAAACTTTAAAAAAAAGAATTATTAATAAAATTCATAGTGCTTAATTTGGACATCAACCTTTTAAAATCTAACTAACCTTTCTATAGTCTATATTGGTGTTCCTAAAAAAAAAAAAAAAAAAAAAAAAAATCGAATAATGAATTTGGGAGTAATAGAACTTACACTTTTTACGTGATATCTGTATAAGTCAAATTCATTTTCACCATTCCCATTTTGAAACTTGTTATCATTGGTTGCAGTATAATTTACAATGTGATTCCCTCTTTCACTCATTATAATTTACAATGTGATTCCCTCTTTCACTCATTATAAAATAACAGTAAACAAATATAATTTCATGTTCATAAAAAAATTAACTAGAATAACACCAAAAAAAAATTGTATAATACATGACCTTTCTCATTTAGCCAGATAATACATAGCTAAAGTTTTATAATTTTTTAAATCTACAATAAAGTAAAATGGCTAGTTACCATTTGTTATTTTAATTTTTTATGGTTTAAATTTATTATGCTGCTTCAGTATTGAATGATTCACTTTCACTTCCATCAGAAATTTCTAATATTATTTAATGAAAAAAATTTAATAAAAAAAAAAAAAATAATAACAATAATTAACTTAAAGTGTAGGACTTTGGGGTTATGATGATAAGCTTCAAGTTTTAAATCTCAGAAAATGCTTGGTTTGCAAAAAAAAAAAAAAAATAATACATCCTCTTGATGCCATATTATGCAGATTAAGTCAAAAGAATTTTAAAAATAAAATCTATTCTCTTATTTTTTTAAACAATTTCCAGCCAAGAAGTTAAAAAAAAAAAAAAAAAAAATCTATACAATAAAAACCGATCGATACTTATAGGATCGCAGATATTTGATAGAAACACATGCTACATGAATGGTCTAAATTGTACATGGATGCAAAATAAATCCTTAATACTTTGATCAAGACAATCTCTGAAAACTCTATTATAATAAATACATGTGATCAAATTGTGATTTATAGCAAAAAAGCAAAATTTACACATGAAAGAAAGAAAAAAATTTTAAAAAGGCATTGGTTACCTTAAATAACATTGTCACAAGTTACAAGAGATCAAAACAACAAAACACGAAATAGTCGTTAAAGATTTCCAAGTTGATTCCAAGTCAAGCATTAAAAAAATACTTCAAACTGTCATTATTCAAATCGTCATTAGCTATTTAATATTTAATTGAGGATGTTTCTATAAAAATATATCATTTTGCATATTATTTCGTATATTAATTCAAATACATACTTTGAAGTGACTTGCTACTTACAAAAAAATAACAGATTACCCTTAAAATGTGATTATTATATATCTTATAAATTTAAATTTTTAAACATAAATTTTTAGTTATAACTATTATAAATTTTCGCACGTGCTGTAATTATATGCGAGAACTGATTTTTAATAGTTCACAGTTTTTCTGTAAGCATTGATAAAGCTTTACTCATTCATTTATATGTTTAACGTTGGTACATACCATAGTTATAAATATATTCAAAAAAAAAAAAAATTAAATTTTAGATAAACTAATACAGATAACAAATATTTTTGCGTTTAATATAAAAATCCATAGAAAAAATCTGAAATTCTAACGGCAAATAAGAACAAGGTGAGGAAAGATCATTTAAAAAGAGACAAAGATTTGGAGTTCATTGATTTCAAAATACAGTCAATTCGTAAAGAGTAGGGGATATGCTTTATTTCAAAATTTTCCTAAATTAATTCTGCGTTTAATTTATTTACAAACTTGTAAGTCTCAATCATGAGAAGATGCAAATGGTTTGTATGAATTTTAACTGTGTTTCCAAACAAAAATAGTTTGTCATAACTCAAAGAAAAGTCCTGATGAATCATTCTTAAAGCTCTCTTTTGTACCCTATGAATGACAACAAAGTCAGTTTTCTGACAAAACTTTGTCTGCTTGACATCTAAGGAGCTTCTAAGCCTAATCAGACAGCTAAATTTGTTTGAAGGTGTTTGGCGTTGAGGAGGGTGTACTGATTGGCTGATAATTCCCTTTATCTAATGTATGATCAGGGAAAGTACAATTGCTAATCGAAGTATTAATACAATCTGTGATAATAACACAGTGACTATGTCCAGGGTTTTAAGGATCCACAGTGGAATGTCATCATTGCCTTTTTTTTAGTTTAATGATGACATTATACATTTCTTCTGGTTCAACGTGGCTTAAATGGAATGAGTTTGTAAGAGGAAATGCTTTCCACATTGCACAAATATTTGGATACGAATCAAAATTAGAAATGGGATGCTGCATATAGGTTTCTGAGATGTCAAAAACAGTACGCAACCATGGTTGAATGTTTAAGAAGCAGCAAAACAGCTATTAAACATCTTTTTCACGTGCTTTCTCAACAGAAATAAGATGCCTATTTTCAAGAACAAGAACTTTTTCTTTAGTATTTAGGGGTTTTCTCAAGAGAAATGGTTTACGTGCTGCCCAAGAAGATTTTTTACCTTCATTTATAGCAATGTTACTAAAGAATGATTTCATCTTTTTTCAAATGAGGTTAACCACAAAATTTTTATGTGCCTTAAAAACTTGAATATCTTCTATTTTACCAGAATTGTCACAATTATTGTGAGTTTTAAAATATAAGGATGATTTATAAAGAATGATTTATGGTCAGAACAAATCTTGCTAATGTAGCATACATATTGGAAGGTCATATCACCTGATGTCTAAAGAGCCCACAATGGTCTTAGAGCTCTTATTGTTCGGTTGTTCCTTCCTGCAAAGTTAAAAATTTTTAAAAATGGTAAAAAAATATATTTAATATAAACAAGTAAGACGACTTCAACAAGATGGGAATGCCAAAAATTAAATTCTTGTAACAGACCATCTTAAAGAAGATCCTTCTAACACATGTTTACCAGCCTTACGAGAATCTCATTTTTTAAGAAGATTTATTAAGGATTTAAGCCAAGTTTTTTGTTTTCAGTACCATTCTTTGGATATTTCCCTCATTTGATCAAAAGCAAATTTCTTCGCAAGCAAACTTGAATGTGATACT
Organism: Euphysa ruthae; assembly: GCA_035046665.1. Classification (NCBI taxonomy): domain Eukaryota; kingdom Metazoa; phylum Cnidaria; class Hydrozoa; order Anthoathecata; family Corymorphidae; genus Euphysa; species Euphysa ruthae. The sequence continues at coordinate 5,548 of JAUZNK010063269.1, forward strand.
CTAGACTAGTTATCCTTTCATCTTTTTCCTTAATAATTTCATCATACATGTTAAGCTGATCATAAAATCGTTTTTCACTACTTCAAAGTTTGTCTTTATTATTTTTATTTATTAGCTGTGATCTTCCAATTGCATTTGCATGTTTTTGTATTGTTGAATTAGACTGGATGATATGTCTATTTCACTGGTCTGTTCTGCCCGTCTCTCATTTAAACCAACAATCTAAAGTAAAGTTTTTTTTTATAAAAAGATAAATTGTTAAAATTGGTTTATAACATAACAGAGGGTATGATGAAAAAACCAATACATAAACTTATTAAATTTTACTAATCATCATTGTTCTTATGCTCAATAAGGGCATGTGAATGGGCATAATATAGTAATCACTAAATTTGAGAAAAAAAAATATAAAAACTGAATACAACAAACAATTAATATAATTACAACACACCATCTTTATATAATAAAGTGCCAAACAAGGCTGAAGATTTAACTGAATATTGACTAATTAATATCCGACTCGGTTACCATTTTCATATAAAATCAGCTTATTGAAGTTATGAAATCCTTATTCATTTTTTTCACATATCTCCATATAGTTAACAGTACACCTAAAACTTCAGAGAGGTGCTATAAAACTTATGTTATAAAACATCTTCTAACATTATATATAACAGAATAAGAAAATAAATTCATATTGCTGCGAAATATCATAACTGATATCTGTATGTTTTTCTTTTAAGTTTTTACATGCAATCGGTGTGACCAGTAGAATATACAAACATTTGATTTTCATCCCTAACTTGATAGTAAACACAACAGAAGGCTGTTAAGTGAATGAACTCTTGATCTTTGTTTTTGTTGAGTTGATTTTACTTAAATGAAATGTCACATGTTCTAGTACCCCACAGTTTACAAAAAAGAAAAATCTCCACCTTATTTAATGAATATTCAGTAAAATGAATGATGTTTTTATAAAAGTGGGAGCTAAAACTTTTGAGTAGTATCTATTTTTCATTCTTGGTACAATTGCGTTGTGTAATTTTGTATTTTGTATTTTAATATTTAAGAAAATGTTCTCAAAAAAATGTTCCTTTGAAAATCATAGTTTTTCTATCTGTTATTAAGAAAGTCAAAATCAATACAATTGAGCTTTACATGTTTTAAAATTAGTAACTCACCTTCAGTCAAAGGTAATCTGAAATATCTGACAGATAATTTTATTTAAAAAAAGAATCATAAACATGTTATTTGAATATTCCTAAACATTGCTTTAATATTTAATTTCATGTATTTAAACAAAAGCGGGTGTTTTATGAACAGTGAGTTGAATTTAAATTCATTTCAAATTAAAATATATTTTTTAATTAAAAACAATATTCTTTTTAATTCACCATATATAAAAGATATACCATATTATTGTATAAAAACCAAATGTTTACAATATATGAATACTATAAAAGTTAAATCTAAAGTTTGCATTATATTAAATTGAAATACATTTTTAATTAAAAGCAATATTTTTTATTTCCCTTTATTGTATATTAATCACTGGTAGCGCTTTGGTACGTAGCCTTAATTTAATATGCTACATAAACTATTATAGGAATGAAAAAAGTAAAAAATGACAGTCCTCTTGTTGTGGAAAAAACCTGCAGCAAAAAATCAAACATTTCAATTTTTTATAGCCATCATTTTTAGCAAAAAACTCACACAAATTATTGTTTATTACCTTGAGACTATATTTTTTTGTTTCTGTATTTTATTTTTTATTCTTGAAGCGTGTAAAACTCGAAAAAATAATTATTTGAGATAATGCTATCGCAATCTGTGCCATTATAATTATATTTTATATATATATATATTTATATTTCATAGCTAAAATTTTTCTTATCACATAAATTTAATTCAAATTATATTATGACTTGCAAAGAAATAATAACAAAAAAAAAAAAAAAAAGTATGAAAACGGTCTTAATGAGAAATAGACATATATGATTTCATAGCTGCTCAGCTGATTTTTCCAGGGTTCTTAAAAAACCAAAAATACTAACTTGGTCATGAAGTTGATGTGTTACAGATTTTGACCTTCTAGCAATGGATCTTCTGCATGATTTCTTTGTATTTTTATTCTATTCCATTTTCTTTTGTAAACCTTTTTCAATTTCTTTTTGCCTTTAACCTTCTTTTTAGGTGGCATTTCTTAGACTAAAAGAGTAACATTGACAAATCTCAAGAACAAATATAATTAGTTCTTAAATATTCACCCATAATAATAGAATAAAAAAAACCTGAATTTTTGATTAAATCTGGTATGTAAGTGAACATAAAAAAAAATTAATTTTACATGTCTGCATGATTAAAATTTTCCGGTTTTATTTTTTGAAGCTGAAGTTGAATTTTTATTTTTCATAAAATTTTTACACAACTCCAAAAGATTAGGTTTTATGGCATTTTTCACCTTTGGTGGACAGTACAAAAGAAATATATTGAAACGAGTAACTCCACACATATTTAGTACAATGCAGCAAATGATTTAATTGATGTTAACACATCAACCTGCACCATTTGACCTACAGCGCATAATCCATTTCGCAATTTTATCACAATCAAACTAAAATCACAATAACTTCTTAACCGTTGGTATTTTGAGGTTAATTGAGTTCATTCCCAGAATGCACTTCATGTAGTAAATTTCTAACTGTTGTTGAAAAACTCACATATAGTATCAAAGCAAGTGTAAACATAAAACTAAGTTAAATTTAAAAACTCTTTAATCTCCTAAAATACCAAACTTTTAATTAATCAAATTAAATAAAAATTAATTTTTTTAACAACTAAATAAATATATTATAAATAATATTAAAAATAAATAAATTTGAATAGCGTCCCAAATCAATTAATAGGTTTATAAAATATTTAAAATCATGTCATGAGTTAAATGTTTGTTCTAGCTCCTGTCTTCAGGCAAAGTACAAAGTACAAATACAAAATACAAATACAAACACAAAAGTACAAATACAAAAGTACAAACAAAATTTCTAGAGTTTCTACAGATTTTCAGTAGAATCAAAAATACTTCCGTATGTAGTATTTTAAAATTTAATGGACAAAATTTCATTTTTTTGAGAAATTTACAATACTTTATTAATTGCAAAATGTAATGGACAAAGATTAAATTTTTGTGAAATCGTAAAATCTACCATAGGGATTTAATCCCTATGGTAGGCTATGGTGGGTACGGGTAACGGATTGTCATTCTAAGTAGGATCGAGAGTAATTAATCCCTATGGTAGGCTATGGTGGGTACGGGTAACGGATTGTCATTCTAAGTAGGATCGAGATCGAGATCGAGGACCGAGAGTAATTAGCAGCAGTTATTTATAATTTTGTAGATGACAACTAATTGAAAGAGATTTACTCATTAATGGTGTGGACTCGAGAAAAATGTTTTTTTTTTTTGTGGATGATGCAAAATTTTGACAAGATTGTAGGGTTGATACAATTGAGTTCATTAAGCAAGTGAATAGATTCTTTTATTATGCGTGATTCAGTGTATATACTTATGATCCCAATTAAATGTGTGGCCTTTTATCCAGCAAATTTAAAAGATTTTGTTATTTTAATCAGCAATTTTGGTGATGCGTTGTTCTTTGGTTCAAATAATAAATTTAATCCCCAATATATACATAAAAATAATCTTTACAAGGAATAAAATATACTATTTTGTTTTTTTTTTCATATCAAGCCATTCACTTGGATGCGAGATTAGTTTACAAAAGTATGGTATGTGCAGAAAATAGTCCATGTTGACGTTGTAAAATCTCGCCAAGCATTGGGCTATAGAGAAATTTATAGAAGATAGGATTGGTTTTGTTTTCAACCTTGTTGAGATTTGTGGCAAAGTTTTCTTTTTTCTTTTCTTTTGCAAAAAAAATAATTAAAAGAGAAAATAATTTGTGGGATTGTCTGTAAATTTCGACTACAACAGAAAAAGTAGGACCAATTTAATATTTGAAATGAATAAGATTAAGTGAATAATAATAAGTCTCTTTCTGTCAGTCTATCGCAAGCCAACGCTCACTGACCTAGTTTCAGTTCCAGTAATTTAAAATCTGTGAAAGAAAATGTAGTTAATTTCTTATTTAAACAAGCAATACTGATCCGAAAAACATTGCAGACAAACACAAACAGCTTAACAACATAATAACTGTTAAAAATTATCCTAAAGATTTTATTTTAAAGGAAAAACAAAAACTTCATCTCAAAAAATTCACCAAAGTTGAACATAAAACCAATCTTATCTGCTCTATAAACTTTTCCTATATCCCAACGCTTATCCAGAACAACCCTTTACTCATGCGACACTCTTCATGAACATGCATGCATGCATGCATGCAAAAAAAAAACAAAAAAAATATATATATAGATATATATTCCTTTTAAAGATTCATTTAAATTGGGTATTCGACTGATATAAATTTCGACTGTGGTAACAAATATTTATTAAATATAAATTTTAATTATTTAATTATAATTGCCACTCGTTTACTGAACTCAATCATATCGTACAATGACTAATTGCCATCTACAATCCACTTTGCAATAAATAGCTACCACTAATCTTGATCCTACTAAAAATCTTTATAAACTGTAGAAATTTATTTGCATTTTGCCAAGAAACGAGAGCAGATGATTGACATCTAAGATAATCGAGTCAATCGTTAAAACCTTTAAAACTACCAAAATTAACCAGTAATACAATTAAAATTAAGCGTAGAGATTAAACTAGCTAATTTATTAGAAACTTTGATTGATGAGAGCCTTTCTTGGAAAAATCGTTCAAATCTTATGCAACCAAAAGAATCTAGTGCAATAGGAGTACTATATAAATTACGTTAGTTAAGGAACAGCAATCATTATTTCTACCAAATTGATGAGGTGCATGTTTTATCAGATGAGATGTAGTAATTGGATTATTAGTATTCATAACCAATTAACAGCGCTTGTATTGTACAGATCTTTTTCCAAAAGATGAATGCATTGTAAAGCGAAATTTCCTATACCATTTTACAGCTCTGCATACAAGAGTGGTAAATGATCTAGCTTAGAATATTAATATCAGAAATAACTAGATGATTTGCTCTAAACTGTATGCAATTATCATTTTTCTATTCAGACGGTTCATAGGTACTCACATATTGTTAGGTGGTTAAGTGGCTAGCAAGCAGCCACAACATGAAAGAGAAAAATGCACAACATAACACATGTTTCTCAGGAATGCTTTTAAAATAGCATTTTTTCAAACAAATTTTCAATAAGTCCAAATATAAATTTCTTTTGGTTAAAAATATAAAATAGAAACATCAATATATAAAGGTTTGCGAAAGTATGGCAAGCTTGTTGGCAAGCCAAAGTTAAAAATCGTATGTAACAATTGTTGATAGAAAACTGCAACAGAATTCAACAAACAACAAAATTTCTTACACTATCAGTTATTAATAAACAATAAAAGTTGTAGCTAAACAGAAACAAATTTTCTTTTGACAGTATTGAAAATACTTTTGATTTGGTTTTGATCTATTGGAAGAATAGTTTATACAAAAAAAAAAAAAAAAAAAATTGCTTTATGGTACATCGCATACATAGTAAAATAAAAATATTGTTTTTTAATTTAAATATATTTTTCAATTTCAATTTAACTTACAGTATGTAACACCTGCCTTTGTAAAGACACGAAATTTAAAAAAATTCGATGTTTACATTCGAATGGAATGTTAATGATTCTTTTGTCTAACATTTAAACGTTTAAATGAAATTGACTAAAAACATTTTGTTACTAAAAACAGTATTGGAAAAAATTTTGATTTGGTAACTAACAAAGATATCATACCTTATTTTCTCGATTCAATTCTACTCTACTGTTAAAATATTATCAATAAAGAAATGGAGAAGATGATATTGTCTCGATTTAATTATTATCTACTGTTTAAATATTATTAATAAAGAAATGGGAATGAGAGACAAAATATGAATAAATGGGCACAAATTTTTACCTTAAATTATATATATTTTGATTATATATTATATATTTAATATATTTTTATTTAAAGTTACAGACACAAATATAATCACAACCAACACACCTATTTTTCGAAAGATTTATTCATAAATATCAAACACAAGAGCATATTGATACTTTACTCTGTACCATCATGCAATAAATCTTTTTTTAATAATTCTAATACACAAATTCCTAAACATTTATAGAATAATTTTTTATCAAGTACTGATTTTAAATATAAATACTTTCTATGGAGATAAAAGTGATGAGCCTAGTGGTCTCAGTGAATATCAAAGCCGTAAAATAAAATAAAAATTTTTAGTTTCACTTTTTCAAACCATAAATTTAAATTAATTTTTTATGATCCCAAATTTTATGATTCGAAAAAATTACTTAAAAGATAAAAAATTTCATTGAACAACATTGTGAAAAACAAACAAATAAAAATTAATCCACTAAAGAACAACCTTTTATAACATCTATGAGGTTATTGATAGGTGGGCGATCTAATGGATATGCGGCTCTATATAAAAACACAATTTCTCCTTTACTGTTTAGAATCACATCACCACCAAGTTTATTAGGATCATCATTATCAGCCATAGTATGTAGTGTCTTTCCAGAACATAGTTGTTCAGCGTACCATATCTGTGCTTTAATGTCCCAAGAACTTTTTACTGACGAGGTTATGTTGAATGTTTGATAAATGAGGCGTTTGGTATCGCTAACAATCGGATAACGACAATTATTGTCACTTTTCCATCTTTTAGCCAACTCCTGTAAACATGATGATTAAACTGATGAAAATAAAAATAGGAACATCAAGGTTGACTGATGATGACTTAAATAATAAATTGTTGCATATTATCATATTATGATCAATGAGCTTGCATAAGAGGGTTTAAATATTTCAAGAGTTATAAATTACCTGTATCGTCTAAGTTGTCAATACCCCTAAAATACCCTAAAAATGTTTTATTTTAAGTACAAATTTTTGATCTATTTTGGGTCAGCGTATTGAACCCAATAAAATTTTCAGAATGACTGAAATTTCCAGTTGCTAAATTACTAGAACTTTACAGATTACGAATTTTTAGCAAAACTTGTAATGTGTAACTTTTTAATTCCATCAAAAAGTCTTGATTTTTGCTCATGTTTGGGCATGACTTTTCTGCTCTAAAAAATTCCAAGATAGAAGACATTCTCAATTTATCAGAAAAGATTTCAATTGAATTGAAAATTTTTATAAAATACCAAAGAAGGTAATTCTTTCTTTTTGAAGTAGTGATATTTCTGAAAACACCAAGAAAACTAATTTTTACTGAAAATCGCTTAAAACTTAAATCAAATGATTTGTACCCCCTTCCCACCAAATGGAAATTTCCTATACGAAATAATCTATCTTTGCAAATATTTTGTTCTAAATTCAAAGTAGCTTCTATTTGATTATTTCAGTTTTTATATACAACTCTCAACTATCAAACTACTTTAGACAGGACATCTAACTTGGAATGAAATAATACATACCACATCACCAAATGTTACAATCAGAACAGAGCTCTTATGACGATTGATATCTTCATCTATGTTCTGCAGCGACGCAACATGGCGTCGTCATGGTAGTCAAGCAAAATGTCGTAACAAAACTATTATCAAAGAGCCCTGCTTTGGAACAAAGTCTTTGACAGCTACCTCCCTAAAATACAAATAGATTTATTTACAATTTAGCATCAGCATACACCACTATGGTTTGCAACATTTTTAATTTTATAAAAAATTAACCAGGTAGTTGGAATTTCATAAATTGGGAGTTACGAATATTATGTTTATTATTTCAATTTTTTATTTTTTAGGAAAAATTTAAATCTTTTTCTTAAAAAGAGCAACTTAGCTAAATACTTTTATTGATATCTCAACAGTATGTACTTCTTAAAAGTATCATTATTTGATACTTTCATAACAGTTATAATTTTCTTCAAAGAAGAGCCATGAACAGCCATGAGTTCGTAACAACTACCAATCTATCATGTACAATTAAAAAAAGAAATGTTATGGCATACATTTTAAACGTTTGTATGCAAAATAGTTGACCTTAAAAAACAGCTTAAATCATAACAATGCAAAGCCAGGGGAAATTAAATAAAATTTTGTACTTATTATCTATGTCACACACCACCAGATCATCTGGTAACTTGGTCACTACTTTGGCATCCTTGTCAACATGGTTTGCAACTCTTGTGTCAATATAATGTAAAAAGTCATTAAACTCCTCTTCTTTTTTATACAAACAATCAACCTTTTCTTCAAAACTCCTATTTGATAATACTCTCTGAGTCCATCGTTTCTCTGCATCTATTCTTGTTTGTACCCCCATTTGAATGAAAGTATTACTGTAGGTTCGAATCAAACCACCCAAAATTTTGATGTGATCTTTGATAAAGGAATGAACATTTTCTTTCACTAGCGGTCTTGCTTTCCCAATAATTTCATTTATTTTATTTATAAGAATATCCACTGTCTGCACATCTATATCCATATTATTTAACTCTTACAAATACTGAAAAGAACATGGAATTTTTCATTAAACAAATTTATCTAAACAGACAGGCTTTTTTACTTATCAGAAAAAGAAAGTCTAATCTAAAACTCAAGAAATCCGGAGATTTAAGATCAAAATATAAATATATGAATCCTAAATATTTTTCTCCGTTTAAGACTTTTCCGTACAAAAATAAAACTTCAAAATAAAAATTTTTATTTACAATTTATCCAATGTCATTGGATTATATCAAAACCTTGCAGAGACTAAAGGCACGGCATTACATGGCTCATTTATTTAAATACACTTCTGGGTACCAGATACACTTCTGGGTACCCGATACACTTCTGGGTACCCGATACTTCAAAAAAACTTATCGTGTTGCAAAAACAGTTAAATCAATGATGAGCAAAAAACACCATATTTCTGTTGCCCAATTCTATGAGTGTAAATATCATATTCATATTCTTGAGATAATATGTATAGATACAACATACATGCATGCATGCATGTATGTTGTATGCATGCATGTATACATATAGACATATATA
>JAUZNK010063280.1:0-14701 GCA_035046665.1 Euphysa ruthae
TATTCAGCTAAAATTCAACCTCTTCTTACCATAACTTTAAATATCTTTTAGCGATATAAATGTGTAAAAACGAATGTTGTGGTTTCTTAGTAATTGTATTTAATATAACAATGGAAAACATAAGCCCAAACTGAAAACAAAATTATATATCTTTTGTTACTGTTTTTTTTTTTTTTCCCCATCAATTTGATACGTATGCATAATTTAGCATGTTTAAAACAAAATAATCGTTTTTTAATTTATTCGTCTTTATTCATGTTATTCATCATGGGTTTGAAATCCAATTCTTCTGCACAGGTATAAACAAACGATTCTTCTGAGAAATGAGCAGTAATTTTAAATAAAAGAATCAGCGATAGAAAGATAAACAATAGAACTACAATCGAATTTAAAATAAAAACCTGCGGACGAGAGTTAATTATTCAATGATATTCAAATATGCTTATTTACTGGTAGTGTTTAAAATCTACTTAAAAGGTCAACTGAAATATAAATATTTATGGCGGCAAGGTTATATCTTTCTAAACAAGATTATATATTATAAGAAATTAGTTTTTCTTTTTAATTCATTTTAGTTATTAAGAATCACTGTTACTGGGATTATTATAACTTGCATTAAATATCTAAAAATACAGTGAATGAGAGCCAGTAAAGTATACAGCAAAATATAAAGTATTTTCTAAAAGAAACAAAGTAAATAGTTGTATCCATTTTTTGTTATGAGGGAGTATATTGCAAAAAAAATATTTGATTAATTTTAATTATTTATTTATTTTTTTATTTATTTATTTTTAATTAATTTAATTTAATTACGATAATTATTCCTAAAACTGATTGTCGTAAAAATGGTAAAAGATAGTAGTGAAATCTACTCGTCGATGATCAATTAAATATATTTAATATATAAATGTATTAAATAATTGTAAATATATTAAAATATATATATATTTTTTTTCAAGCAATAAATTCACACGAGCTATTAAACACTCAGGTAAAGTTAATTCACCTGAGCTATACATGAGCGCGAGCGATCGCTCGGGATTCATGGCAAGGCCTCCATTAGGGGGATAGTGTCAAGGAAGTATATCATTCACTAAAACACCTGTGTAGCTTAATTTTTGCACATTCATAAATTTATTTTTGAGCATTATAGATAACTGAAAAAATTATATAAAAATAAGAGTACGATTTTAAATCAGTATTAGTTGAGATAAGAAGATAAAACAACACTGAACAGAAAATGGAAGATATGAAAAGAAAAAAGAATAACAAGTAAATGAATGGAGCAAGACATGTTAAACACATTGACACAAATAGAATCTGTAATATCTGTTTGAGAAGCAGCAAGGATAAATGGTATTGGAGAAGGAACATTCGCAACAAAATACAAATGAAGGCTGACGGGAAAACTTTAGTTGGGTTTGGAGGAAAAATAATAACTTTGAATCCTGATTCTGAGGAAAATGTAATTTTTGTATTTTATATATATTTTGATAAACATTTTTATATATTTTTTTACTATGCTTCAGCTGAATCAATCTCTATGTTTTTATGTGTGATGTATAGCATGATCACAATGGAAATATTGTTGTGATAGATAATTTTTGTGCCTATACTTGCCACCTTTGTTTTTTATCTGAATGTTTATTCCTTTGAAGAGCAAATTATATGTATATATACAAAAAATAGTTTTTTCATTGTCCTTTTTTGCATTTATTAGCATTGTTATTAATTTGATGTTTTTTTTTTTTAGAAAGAGCTTGCAGAATGTATCAGTTCACTTTGTAATCAAAGATTTAGTCCAACCAGAGGTGACGTCAAGGATCTTGTGAAGGAGTACGTTATTAGGAACAGCATTAAAATGCCATTCACCAACAATTGACCAGGAAAATATTGTCATATTGTCAATGAAGAAAGCAAGTTTTATCAGTGCTGCTCATAAATCAGTGACGGAAAACCCCTTTATGATATATGACTTCTAAAATGTGTTGCATAAACTTTTAAGTGAAAACATTTTCAAGCTAATTATATTTGTGGTTGTGGTGAGAATGGATTCCCTAGTGACCCAAAAGGAGTACAAGTGGTGTCAACCAAAGAAAAAGTCGTTTACTGTGTAGCAGCAGGTGCTGGAAGAGCAAATACTACTACATTAGTTTTACCCCCACTCATTGTATTTACTGAGAAAAACTTTCAATCAACATGCAGGAATGAAGAAACCTGGAACTTGGTACGGATGTTCTGAAAATGGATGAATGACGACAGAATTATTTTCACAATGGATGGATGTATTTTTTGCCATTGTTAAAGAGCATACTTTGCTATTATTTTATGACGGACATTTTACCCGCGTTGCTGTACCAGGAAAGCCCATAATGAAAATGTTAATCATAAAGTTCCCACCACATGTTATTGATGTCACTGGGATGCAGTGCATGTGGACCTTATGAACCAGTTCTTAAAGCAACATTTGTGACCCGCCTTATCAGAAAGTAACATTTCTGGTTTCCGTTCCACTGTCATTTTCCCTCTTTATCACTTAAAATATCCTGCTCATCGATTTGATCCAAACCTGCTGAAATTATATAATACATGGGTAGGGATGGGAAGGCCAGCTGACCTTATGGATCGAATAGGGCATGTGGTTGTTACTCCAAACAAAGAAAATCCTTCTACTTTGACCTCATTACAGATACGTCCACTACAACCCTTATCACTTGAAGATGATTTAGAAACCAAAATAATACCAGACAAGGCATTTGTAGTGGAACTACAGAGAAGGCATTTGCAGTGGAACGATTAGGAAAATCGACGAAAAAACGAGCGAGCCTTACTAAAAATAAACAAAGCGAAAAACAAAAAAACTGATTTGTGATAAAGACAATGACGAAGATCCTCAATTAGTAACATGTGATGAGGGTGATAATAATGGCAAAGAAGGAAACAAGGACAATAACGATCTGATCGAACAGGATTTGATTGATATCTGGACAACCCTATATCACCAAATGCCAAAAGGTGTTATTGAGCGGAAAAGGTTCACTGCTATTTACGAAACCGACAGAAAAGAAGACAATAAAGAGCTAATCTCACAATTCCTCATCACAAACCATTTTTTTTTTTTAGTAATTTTTTAAAAATATTAACGTTTTTTTATCAGATGGGAAAGTTTATTTTTAAAATTATTTAAAACTAGTTAAGGAAAGAATAACAGATAAAAAAAATGCTTCTTTTTCAAACTGATTTGAAAAAAGGTGTGTTGGCTAGAACTTATGTTTTTTGTATTTTTTGTGTTTAATTTTCAAACTCAGACGCTCAAATTTTAAAAATTTTGTTGGGTGAAAATTCTGTATTGGTAATTGCGTCATACGGCAGTACGCAGAGGGTTGGAATTAAACACTTATTGAGATTTAGTAAGGGCGGTATGTGCTTCATATACAACAAAAATGGAATTTTCTCAATGCGGGAAACAAAAACAAAACCAAAGTTTACTGAAATTTCGCAGATTTTACCCACAGTCACTATAAATGTTTTAAATGTTTTTTTTTATTCATTACATTTAAAATTTATTTAGACAATATTACATGTCACCATGTCATGTTTGACTTGCTTCAAAGTTAGGTTATATTTGTTATATAATTTCTCATTAAATTTTATTTCAGGCTTCTGGTAAAAAGATTAAAAAAGGAAAGAATTTTGTGCCATATCGTGACTCCGTTCTCACATGGTTGCTTAAAGATAACTTAGGAGGAAACTCTAAGACTGTTATGGTTGCTTTTGTCAGTCCATCAGGTGATAATTATGATGAAACGTTGTCAACACTGAGATATGCAGATCGTGCAAAACGAATCGAGAATCATGCTGTTGTCAATGAAGATCCAAATGCTACAGTAAGTTTTTATTTTTTAAAATATGTTTATTTTTTGTTATTTTTCTTAAAATCATCTTAATTTCAAATAAGTATAAATTTTATCTAGAAAATTGATCAACATGATTTTCCTCAAGGAATTATCTTTTGATTGTCAAGGAATTATCTTTTGATTGTCAAGGAATTATTTTTTGATTCTGCCAAAATTACTGCTCATGCATCAAAACAGTTTAACGTTAATTTTCCATTTTTAAGTGGCTACTTGCCAATTGTTCAAAAAATTTTCTTGTTATGAATTATTATCTTTGATAAATGTGCCATGAAAAAGGACAAAAGTTTAGGAAGATAAAACTATTGATTTTTTTGAGAAAGTATGAATTTTAAAAGTTTTTCTCAAAGAATTTTGTTATGATTTTTGTTTAAAATGAAAGGCATCTTATGTTAAAATTTTTCTATTCTGGTGCCGTTGCCTTGAATGGCTTGAATTTGAGCACAAATCCATTTAATTTTTTCATTTCATTATTAAAATTTATTTGCTCAATCAGCATAAGGAACCATGAGAGTAAGGATTGGTAAATTATGTTCTAACTTTAATGATAGAGGATTACATTTGTTATCTTCCAAAGCTTCATAGATCCACAAATTCTATTTTAATCATTAGCCTCACAAAAAGCCACTTTTTGAATTTGCTTCTGTTTGTTGGAAAGGAAAAATATGACATAAAAGAAAGAGAAAAAAAAGATATATAAGGGACAGAAAAATAAGACATACAAGTAAGTCTCTATGAAATCATTTGTTTTATCTTAATTTGTTATGACATTTTATAAAGTTTGTTTAAAGAACCATACTGTGAGAGGTATCAAGAAATCTATCCTGTGTTTTTGACCAGATTCTTAAATGCTGCTCATTTTTCTGATAGTTTGGGCATGTTAGATAACTTAATTACAAATCTGGATTGTTTTTATTTTTCAAAAACTTATGCTTAGATTGTGGAGATATATTCTATATAGATACCCAAATGTGTCTATAGGCAAGCATTTTACTATAATTTTGGATAATTTTGGCTTGTCTGGTCTTTTGGAAATTTTCCTTTAATTCTGTCCCAAAACAACTCAAAAAACATGGTTTAAAAATATTTTGAATTTTCTTTTTATACTTCCAAATTTTATTGTATTTAATAATGAATGCAGAAAGAGTGTTATTTTTTTGTTTGTTTTAGTTTTTATTTTTTTGTTATATATCAGTTAATTCGAGAACTACGTGAAGAAGTTGACAAATTGAAAAAAGAGCTTCTTTCTCGAGGAATGCGCTCCGAATTACAAGAACAATTACATGAAAGCGAAAAGCTGATGGAAGAAGCATCACTCACGTGGGAACAAAAGGAAAAACAAACGGAACAAATACAAAAGGTCTCATTATTTCTTTTAGTGTGCCATATCTGTTAAAAGTGTTGAAGTCTTATTATATTTTTGGTTGTTGTTTCAGCAAAATATTTACTTATATTAACAACTTAAACTTATTTTTTTGTCTTTTTTCCTTTTTTTTCTTTTTGACCCCTGGCAACAATCCTATACTGTCTAACCAGTTTTTCTTGGATATGGTTTATTCATTTTTTCTCAAATTTCGTTATATATTAATATTATATGTTATTAATATTATTATTATATATTAATTTGATTTTTTAGAAATTTTTATGAGTATAAAAAATAAAAATTTTTGAATTTTTTTTTTTTTTTTAATTTTTTTGTGAAGAGTATGAAGATTTTCACCCTTATACCTGTCAAAAGTACCTGTTTATATAAATAAAATTTTGTCTAAAAAAGGTTATGTTTAAAAAGGGGTTGTTGTTATACTTTTTGTGACACAATAAAAGATGCTATTATGATATCTGAGGTCCATTCAAATTTTGTAGAGAGAAGGTGATACTTAGTAAAATAAATTTTGAATTACAGGAAAGACACCAGATCTTAGAGAAGATGGGAATTAGCATACAGGATTCTGGTATTGCAGTTGAGAAAGGACGCTACTACCTTGTGAATCTAAATGCTGATCCCTCATTAAATGAGATGTTGGTCTATTACTTACAGGTTGTTTGTTTCATATTTTTAGTTATTATATAATATTTCTTTCTCCAAAGAATAATTCTTCATCATGAATTTTTTTATGTTCTTCTTTTCAGTTTACCTAAAATGAGTTTTTACCTTCATATGGATTTTTCTGTGGTATATTTTAAGTCTAAATTGCATAAAGTCCATTAATATGGTAAATGCTTGGATAGGTCTCTGGGGGATTCTTAGTATGAATACAATTTTTGCAGGGTGTAACGTTATTTAACCTAAGGCTTTTTAAAATGATTTTAGAATAAATGAAAAGAAACATAAGCTTACAGACTTAGACAAATCTTCTGGATTATTCTTTTGCATTTTGACTAAATTGAAGTTGAATAAAATTGATTGAAATCTTTTTTCTTCAGCATTCACATTCTTTTCAGTTTGCTAATGTTAAGAGTCATAGGTGAGTTTGTCAGTTACCTTCAAAAAATTCCTCATAAGAAAACAATTTCATGTAAATTGTGCTTATGGATGTATTGTGGAATAATAAACAGATTTGATTGGGAATACTTTCCCATTACCTGATAGTGATTATTGGTTCAGAGAAAGTTCTTTGCTGACAATCGGAGAAAATTTGTCAACTTGCCTTTATGAAATCACTCCACTGAAATGATTGAAATCAGCCAATTTTTGCGTTGGCCCCTTCCCTTCTTTAAATGAAAAATCTGGAAGCCCTTTCCCCTTTTGGAACCTTGATGTTATATTTAAAAGTGTTTATATATAGTGCAATAAAACAAGGCTTATTTGATTGATTTTTGACCTAGCTGTAAATGAAATAAATCATAATTTCCATAAAACTTTATATTCTAAGCTCTTTATATATATGGTGAGTGGATTCATTTTGTTGTGGGGATTTCATTTTACATTTTACAAATTCAATGATTTAAATTTTTTTCAGTTTCTGATGGTATGTCTAGTTCACATTAGGTGATACTCTAACACTCCATAACCAAAGAAAAAGGGTTTTGTCTTCCTAAAATTGAATGTTAATTACGTTAAAATATTCCTATTTTTAAGTATATAATCAAATATTTCACACATTTGTGTATGGATGGGAAATTTCTTGCTTTAATAATAATAATAATTTTTTCTTCAATTTGATTATCACTCATTTAGAACCATACAAAAGTTGGACGTTCTGATGCCCCAGTTACCCAGGTAAATATCATGTTTATCCTGATGGTCGAGTAGAAGTTACTTTTGTTGTCATACCACAGTATATATATATATATATATATATATATTATATACATATACACACACACACACATATATACATATATATATATATATATATATATATATGTATATATATACATATTTACACACACAATCACGTACATACGCACGAGCATGCACGTACACACACACGCACATACACACACATATACACGTAGACACACATACACACACATTCACACACACATACACACACACATACAGACATACACATACACATGCACACACATAAACGCACATACATGCATACATACATACACATACATGCACATATACATAGACACACACATACAGAGGCCTTGTCATGAATGGCATAAGGTTGAACGCGCACACCCCTGCATATGATATGATCAATTAAGATGTACGGGACCCCGTACGCCTGTCTTGTCTGAATGGTATGTCCCGAAAAAAAGAAAAGAATATTTTCTACTAACTTGTATATATATACAGTTTTATGATGAAAACATTTATTGTAGTTGCTGTTGGTTTATATACTCAAGTAATATCGTTACTGAAAAATCAATAAACAATTTGTTTTGTCTACGATTTAATTTTGTTTCTTAGCAACTACTAAGTATGGTTTACTTCAATTTAACCTCATTGTTAATTATTCTTGAACTACCAGTCCTGTCAAAACCACAAAAACTTCATTATAATCACTTTATTTTCATATAATATTGAATACCTCTATTGCTGTAAAATTGTATTATATCGTGTTGATATATTCAGCTCCAGGAAAATTCTCCCCGCTGAATTCCGCAGACAATCCCCCTTGTTAACATTATTTGTTGATCCACTCGTGTATTGTAAAAGATAACTACGCTTTAGGGGAACTGATTTATTGAAGTAAAACTCCACGCTTTTAGAATCAGATCATTTAAGTGATCTCTATGATATACAAGATATCTGAACATATATAGCAACACTGATGCTTTGTGACAAAAAAAAGTAAAAACAAAGATATTTAATTAAGTTACCAATTTTTAGTAACAAAACATTTACAATATCATTATTTTGCTAAGTCTTATAAGAGGCCACACTCCTGTAAAATGTACTTTGAAATTCTCAAAAATTACAAATTTTATATTTTACGAAAATAGTTTTAAGTTTTTATTGTTGATTATAAATAAGTTTTTATAATCTTATTGAGATGCATGTTTTTTGTCATTTAATGCGTTATTATGGGTAGAATAAAATATGTTTGTTTTACTTAAAGAATACTGTAACTTATAGATTGATGAAAAATCAAAACAGTTTTTTCATTTAATTAAAACGTCAGAATAAAATTATGCTGTGTATATGCCGCTCCTATTTATATTTATAAATTTTAGTGCAATTGTTACAAGAAAATATTCCACAAAAGATTAACTCACATAACTACTAGTATATAAAGGAAGGATGTGATTATTATGATAAAATAATAGCATTTATCGCTATCAAATAATTATTATAACACCCTAACCGCTTAAGGATTAAGTAGATTAAGTTTAACTAAAAAAATGCACTAGTAAAATACACATACTTAATGCGTATCCAGACAGATAGACCAGAAATATAATATAATATGCAGGTTAAAAACAATGTATTTACTTTAAAAAACTATCCACTAAACTAATTAATTCTACAAAAGACGCTACTAATACAATGTGTGGATAAAGTGTAAATAAGTGAATAAATTTTTGAAAAAGATTGTTTCAAAAAAGAATTAAAAAGAACAAAAGATTTATGGAACTGTTCCAAGAAGTCAACGATAAACTTTAAGCTACAAATTAATTGGGCGAAGAAAAAACTTTTTCAATGTAAAGAAATAAAATAAACAAACTCAAAAAGTAAAAACATATTAAAACTTGAAAAAACTTGACTCGCTATTTCAATCAATTTTATAATTTTTGATTCGCTAATATTTAAAAGTAATGCGCTAATAGCTAATCACTAATTATAAAATTGTTAAACGTCAAGCTTTGCTAACAACAATAGTTGGGTATAATGAAACAATCATTCATTTCACCACTTGAAACATATAAAAAAGATAAATAAAAAAGACTAAAACACATAAAATTTTAGGTGTACGTAGGGCGTACAGCTGTGCACCTGTTCTACGTTACTGACGCACAGTGTATGTGGTATGCCATTTTAAAATAAGGCGTACTGAGTCTCGTACGCCAGGTATAATTTTCACAACAAGTCTGCATACGCACATGGAAACACATACACACACACATACACACAAAAAAAATATATGAAAATAAAAACACATTCTTCATAAAAGTATCATCATTGCTAAGAATATATGAATTGTTGTTTTGATTGTTACAAAGTTTTATTTTTTCTAGAAAAATATTTTGATATATTTTATGAAAGGCTTTTTTAGAGCTGATTTTTGCCGCCTAAGTTTAATTTATAGTAATAATGTAAAAAGAATCCTTGATAAGATTTATCTTGGAAAATACTGATAGCTGCCAGCAATTATCATTTACAATTACTTTTATGGATGAAAAATGTGTGTCACACAAATGATTTATGAAGAATTTATATTTTTACTTTTGAGTTACTATAGTTGTCTGGATTAACAATTCTTTTGTATGCTGAGATGTGTGCAGTTAGAAAGGAGAGAATAGTTTCCAAATTATCTTTCAACAGTTTCATAATACATTCACTCAGTTGAGTAACACTTGTAGGACTATCAATAGCTATAAATCAGGTAGAAATTACTCCAATTACTGAATAACATACGAGACAAATTGCAAAAGTCTGTAGCTTTCAGTTGATTCATCCAAAGTGATACTAAAGAACTTTGTCTTCTTAAAATTTTGTAATTTGTTTTTAAATACTTTTTGTATCACTCTTGGAAATGCCAGAATTTGGGTTCAAATAAATTGAACCAATATCTACTCATTCAGTTTTATTTAAAGTCAAACAGGAACTGGTGCGTTAGAAATAACTTTCTTGATTTTAAAACTCTGTAAGCATTTTTGCAACTTCTTTATTTCTTGAAGGTCATGGTGTAAAAAATTTGAATTCATTTTTTGTTTTACAATATTGAATAAATCCTGTATGATTGTCAAAACTATCACTAAATCAGATAAATAATGATTTTGACATGATTCAAAACACAGCTAAACCACAAGTTTTACGAGCTATATGAACAAATCTTGAAAGTCTAAAATTTTAAAAATTGTATAGCCAATATATACTTGTCCTGTTGGGTGATTAAAAACAAATTTTGCTGCTTTTTAATCACCTAGAACGATTTTTATTCACCCGGTACTGCCTTATGTTTCAACAAATCTAAACTTTGCAATTGTATTTCCCTTATTAATATTCAGCTGGAATGAAATGAATTGTTTGAATATTTAAATTAATATTGTTTAGGACATCATTTTAAATGGTCTTGGTATTGCATCTGAACATTGTATTATTGATATTGAAGAAGAAACTACTTATTTGCAGCCCTTAGATGGAGCACGGTTAGTACTCACCTATTTCTATTCCGCTATGCACTTAGTATTTCCCATTATTGTTTTAATTTGTAATACTCCACACTAATATTTATATACTGACTCCTTTTTCAAAATATTGCTCATAGAAGGTTTACAGACATGCAACGGGTCACTCTTACTTCCTAGGCAATAAATTTTTTGCGTTTATTCTTGTGATGCTGAGAATTTTTTCAATTTAATCAAGATAATTTCTGAAAAATTTTTTTGACTAATTGGTCTCCAAACTGATGTGTTTTGTTTTCATGGATTGGTCACTTTTTATGAGTAGGGTTCAGGTATTTTCATGGATTGACCACTTTTTATGATTAGGCTCCAAGTATTTTTATAGATTTACCACTTTTTATGAGTAGGGTTCAGGTATTTTAATGGTTTGACCACTTTTTGTAAAGGTTCAGACATTTGAGAAGATCAGTATTTATATTCCTATAAATCATGAGGCAGTTTTTCTTGTTTTACAGTTGATGCAAATTTAACTTGTTGATTTGGAATTCTTCTAAAACTGAAAAATTTATAGTAATCAAAATTCCAAATATGGCATGATTTGGTAGCTGATATTCTTGTAAGTGATTTTGAATTATTTAATCATAGAACATGTGTGAATGGTCAAGTGGTGAAGGAACGAACACAGCTGCGTCATGGTGATAGAATACTTTGGGGAAATAATCATTTTTTTAGAATTAACTGCCCACATGCTGCTCCTACACTAGAGGGTTGGTATTTATCATTTAACAAAAATAGATATTTAGTTACTTTATTTTTCTGTGTTCTCTCTGTATCAAGAATGGTAGATATTTCTCCGTCATTTGATACAATCAAAATTTTAAGCATCATAAAAGTAAATTCGAAGTATAGGAAAATAAAAAGTTAAATACTCCAGGTTGCATTGATCCATTTTAACTTTTCAAAAGTGGTTTGCGAAAAATTTCTGGCAAATGCTGTTTGTAATATAAATATTTATATAGATAAAAATAAATTATTATATACATATTTTTTTCATTTTGTGAAAAAAAAAAAAAAAAACAAGCCATTCCTTTGGAAAAACCAATGAGTACATCAGTTTTTATAACTGTTTCTATTAGGTTAGTAAAAACTGTTAAATTGTGTCTCTGTCCAGTAGGCGTTTTTATTACCGTCCTGAAAGGGTTAAAAAATTGTTTACCTGTTCAAAAACCACTCTTTCAGACCTTTGAAATTGTAGGCGAGATGCCAATCGAACGATAGTTTTCTTTAATAGAGACATCCTTTTTTAGTTACACTTATAACATCTAACATCAGCCCATTTCAATTTATCAGGAAACTTGTTGTTAATAGAGGTATTGATACAATCCGCTAGATAACTGCAACAAGTCATGTTGAGAAGCTTTAGAACTGGTAATGGTATACCACCACTTCCTGTTTTTCTCTTATTTTTAAAATGCTAGGATGGTTAATATATTTCGGATATAATTTATTACCAACATTTATACATAATAAGTTAGTATGTCAATATGATATATTTAATTCCCTTAGAATGTTTCTATAATAAATATTTAATATTTCAGCTACATTTTGCTTTTCAGTAGACAAGCAATATTAAGACTTGAGCTTAAAGATAAATTTGATAAAATAGTTGCTCCATTTCTTTTATCAGGATTAAAAAAAGCAATTGTAACCATTTACGGGTTTTTAAAATGATTTCGAAAGGGATGGCCTGGAAAGCCAAAGGAAGAGTGAAATTTAGGAGTAGCTTTGAAGGAATATCATGCAAAACATAACCTAATAAGCCAACACTATTTCTAGACTTATCGAAGCGATAAGGTTTTTTATAACAGTTGAGAAGAAATTGAGTGGTAGGGAATTATCCAGCTTAGTTAATTTATTTCTGATAGAATTTTTATTAAGACAGGATATGACAAACAATTAGAACAATCAAAATTAAAAATATATTTTTTTTGGTGATTGGAATAGAATTAATTTATTTAAGGTATCTATTAAATTTTTTGCGAAAGAAAAAATTCCACTATCTGATAAATGAATACTGTCCTTCCAGAGTTGGTCTTTTTAAATATTCGAGTTATCGAGGAAATGGAAGTCGTTTTCTATGCACATTTCATGAACTAAACGATTAATTACAGATCTTTGCTCATCTAAACTGCAAAAGTGATTATGGAAGAAATTACGGTTCTTATACAATTAAATTGATGAAATTTTAATCCAATACCACATAATTCATTAACAAACTCTTGATATTTATATTTCATAATATCTGGTCTTGGTGAAATATCATTTGAAATATCACAGTGGATAGTGGATAACTATAACCTCATAAGCTTCATCAGTAAGATTTCGTTCAACATAACATTTTAAAAATTTAGTTGAGGCATCTGGGAAAGATTTAAAGAAGGATTGAGAAAGTGGAGTACTAATGATTAAAGTCTCTCTGATTAATCCTACGAGTTATGCTATCGCCAAACACAATTACTTTTTTTATATATTAACGGCCTGCTCATAAAGTGAAATACCCAGGAACAGTAGATATTTCAGTTTGGGTAATATTTGCTATATTTGGGTTCTTTCCCCGAAATAACTGTATAAATTTTCTGACCTAGAGCATCTTTTAATCTTCCAATAAAGACGGGGTTTATATCACTATAGCAATATCTTTTGGCTGTTCAAAACCATTAGATTTTCATTATGCATAATTTATTTTGTATGAGGCTCCTCTTAAGGAAATGTTTATTTAGTAGTGATGCTTGTGAAATGCATGTGAAAGTCATGGACTACCTATGTCTACCAGTCATTCTAAACATACAGGTGTGAAGGGCTACCAGTAATTTAAGTACTGTTGCATTTTATGTTAGAATGTGTAGAAAGGGACTAATCGTAAGTTTTTAACACATTTTGCAATAATTTTATAGATTATGGTCTACTGAATATTAATGAGGAAGCAAAATAAGAAAAAAAAGAAAAGAAAACTCATTAGCTCTTGGGACTAAAAAACCAAGCATTTCACTCGAATATGCATGCACATGCAAAAAATTCTACAATGGTGGTTATGAATTCAAGTTTAAACACCTGCTTTTTTATTTAGGAGCAGAACCAGAAGTACAAATGGACTTTGACTTCGCTCAGAATGAGCTTTTACTAAATGAATTTGATTCTCTTGGTGGTATGTTTATTGAGATTGTTTTGACATTTATCAAGCATGCACATATTAATTCATTGATAAAAAGTTTTTTTCTATTAAATTATTGATAATTTGTTGAAATTTTAAATTTCTTTTTTATAAATATAAAATTGCCACAAAAAAAAGAGCATCAATTTTTTCTTTTCTTAACATCAATTAAAAAAAAAAAAAAAAAAAAATGCTTGTTTTTAAAAGTTGAAATCAACTTTGATATGATTTCTTAAAGTTTCAAACATTCATGCATGTAAATACATAAACCAACCAATTTTTCATGCATGTTACTTTTTTTTTATTGTAGTATTTTTGTTTGTTGTGGTTTTTTATTCGACCAATGTTAAACCTTTGGATAATATGAAATATTCAAAAATTTTGTTGATATCCCAGTCCATAAGAAGAATCATTCAGTGTTTCTTGATTCTTTTAAGCATTTAGTAGACCTAGCTGCAATGCAAGCTAGACTTGAACATGATTGTTTTATGGATCAATGAATATAATAGAGATGTCAATTCCTGTTTTATTGTTCATAAGATTTAAATGTACATGCTTGATAAATGTAATTATATTGTAGACACTGCACAGTGTTGGAAAACTGTTTCTATCAGGCATCGTGGGATTAGCCAAAAGGGTAAAAATACATATTCTTTACTAACTTCCACTATGTTGTTTCAAGCAGTTTTATTTTATTTTCAAGTATTTATATTAATAACATCCTCAAGAATTTTAACAACTTTTTTTTGTTTGTGTGTGTTTTATGCATACATACATATATACATATATGCATATATGCATATATGCATATATGCATATGTATGTATGTATG
>JAUZNK010063291.1:0-14699 GCA_035046665.1 Euphysa ruthae
ATAAAGCGGAGGATGTGGAATGTTTTTTGCGGAATCCTGATTGATATTTATATAAAATATTTTGCTGTGTAAGGAAAGTGTTTGCCATGTATTTTTTCTTCTTGTGATTTTAAATTGTTCTTTTAAAATCTTTTTTTGTATGGCAGAAAATCGATTTCGACCAAAATGGTCTTCTACGAGGCTTCTGTGCTTTGACTGCAATTATACAGTTAGGTAAATAAAAACAATTTTAAAAGCTTTTGTTGATCTAAAAAATCTGGATTTTGCTATGCTTCTCACCAGAGTGTTTTCTACTTTTCAAATGTAAGGTCTTCTTTAACAGGTATTGAAAGAATAGCCTAATTTT
This sequence comes from Euphysa ruthae, assembly GCA_035046665.1. Classification (NCBI taxonomy): domain Eukaryota; kingdom Metazoa; phylum Cnidaria; class Hydrozoa; order Anthoathecata; family Corymorphidae; genus Euphysa; species Euphysa ruthae. The sequence continues at coordinate 347 of JAUZNK010063291.1, forward strand.
TCCGCCTTAAAAATAATTATTGGATAAGTCTCCATGCCCATCGTGCAATTTTAAAACACAGCTTATCTGAAAGGAAATTTCAACATATAAGGGTAATACATAGTGCTTCTTTATTTTTGTTAAAGAAATAAAAAAACTGTTAAAAATCTGCTTATTTTTCGTTTTAAAAAGTGTCAAAAATTGGAATAGTTAAAGTATTGTATCCACTGAAGATATCTCAAATCGTAGATAATTTCCAGTCGCTACAAATAAATCTTACGTATTAGATGCTTGTCGTGGGTTATCATACTTAACCGCTCGGCTCGACAACCATGGTAACAATGAAAAAGTCAGGAAAATTTATAAAGACAATATCTCATTGAAAAAAAAACTAAACAAAATGCTCTGATCGAATCACTTTCATATATACATGTTTAACAAACAAACGCGCGCTTCTTTTTTATTTTTCTAACTATTCTTCAGATGCATCCGCGTTTCTTTTAGAACATATATAATGTAGCTTAATAGACAATAAGTATTACAAAGTTTGAGTTACAGAGAGAAAAAAATGTTCGATATATGGAGATGTTTTAAACATGTATGTCCGAGTTAAGGGAAATCTGTTATTAATAGAGTTTGTCAGGGAATTTTCACTGTGCTCTAGAACTCGTTCAAATTATAAATATATATGAATAATAAAAAACATAATATCAGAGCCTATTGTATAATTTATTGTATGCTACTTGTGTTAGGACTGAGAATTGAGCCGTTAATATACACAACATGAGCTTTTAATTTACATTTAATAAATTTTTTACGATTTATGTTTTACCGTAAATATAACTCTGAATTTTATCTACAGGCTTACATTTTTAAGATAAAAACACAATGAAATTCAGTAATAACTTCAACATGCACTGTATTATTATGCATTTGAGGTAAATAATCGGGTAAAAATATTCGCGTGAATTTATTTTTTTTCTGTATAACCGGAAGTATTTACTTTCGGCGGTATTTATATACAACTTTCTTTTTTTTCTTTTTTTTTTTTCATTTAAATTAAATGACACAATTTTAATACAAAGACGTATTCAAGTCATGATTTTTTGTTAAAATTTCACAACTTTTGCATCTCCTTACATCCACGTCTTTAGATGCATATTTTTTATTGTTAAAACAACCACTGTGTCTCTTTGGTGTAGCACGGTCGAAATTAACTTTGTTGTATTTTAAAATTTTATCAACACTCAAGGATGAAGAGGATTTGCTTCTTTTTTTCTGAGTGATTTCTATGAAGGGGAAGAAGAAGTGCTTTATGCTTTTATGCTCGTCTTTTCTAGCAAGATTGTCTAAACTGGCTGATGACTTTTTAACACTATTGCTATGAATAGATACCCAGAATCCTTTTCGTTGCTTTCCACTAGGGTGAATACTTTCTCGATTTCCAATTTGTTCTTCAAAATAGCTTTTAGGTTTATACACAACCTCGCTCTCTGCCATTTATCTAAATATTCCGCTTTAATAGAAATAAGTTTCCATAAATTGGAAACTCAGTCTCAAACCTTTTCTATACCATTTTTAACTAAAGTTTTAAAAATGAAAATGTATTTGATTGTTCAGTCACACTGCTCGCAAGATATATATCTGTTTGAATAATTTTTAATACTATTAAATATTTGTTTGAATATTTTTTTAAAGTACTCAGCTATCTGTTACTTTTATTTCACATTTAAATATTTTGTCAGTTTTTTTGTTGACAAGTATAAACATGAATAGTTTATTTAGCATAAAAGTTATTCGAGATTTTGCATATATATTTTTAGCACAAATCTCCACGTCATAAACAACCTCGCAGCAAAAAAAAATTTTTCTTCAAAAATTTTTTTCATGGGTTTTTTCTAAAAGAAGAGGTTGGGTATATCAAAATATATATAAAGACCGTATCATGAGAACGCATATTTCAAAAGTTATAAGCACTGTAAAAAAACATAAAACATAGATATGTTTTTTTCTAATTTTATTTTACTCTCCTAAATAATAGTATTTATAGGCATGTGGCTCAGTGGTGTGTGTCATAAGCTTTACATGCGCTAAACTCCGGTTCGAGTCCTGCTGTGGGTGGTCATCTCTTAATAAGTATGACTTTCGATGATCTCCCGCCATTATGGCAAATAAACAAATAGATTTAAGAAAAAATTTCTCACAAAAATAAAAGTTGTAACAGAATTCCTGCAACTAAAAAATTGGTACCTACAAAAGGGTTCTATGAAAAGATGCTCGGTATTCTCGCCACGACTGGAAGGGAAACCTAGAAGATAAGGTTTCCATTTTCTACTTGCGTAATTATTTGTTTTCGTTGATATTTCGAACTTGTAATGTTTATGCGCGTTTTCTTAGTATTTAGAAATTGTATTTTTACTCATCTGATGTAGGTAAATATGTAATACTACTAATAAATTAGAGTTCATAGTGTTTACTTTAATTTTATTTTGTATCTTCCAAATAAACAATCCAAAAAAATGATCAATACTGTGAGCCTAAGCGTTAGATATAATGATAATACACTTTACTTTCTCAAGATAAGCGTGTTCTCTTAGGAATAATCTTCCCCTACGCTACAAAAGCTGCAAATCTTTGTCTTATTTTAAATCAGCTATTAAGACATGGATCTGCAAATCATATACATGTACAACATGTCGTTAATTAGTTCTCTGTGTGTTATTGTTTTATTGCTTTGTATTTTATAATTTACATACAAAAATATTTTTTAAAAATTTGTTGGTCTATATTATTGTTTATTAATATATAATTATATTCATATACAACTATGTAAACGTTACCAACGTTAAGTAAATGAATGAATGAAAATTTAATGGATGTAATTTTACTCTGTCAAAAAAATTCTGTTTACCATTCCGAATTTTATAAAAGTACTACTAATAAAACTAGATTTTTCTAGATTAACATCAAATAACTGTGGATGAGGCTGAACCAGAAATTGAAGCAGTAACTATATGCTGTTTTTAAATCAAACTCCTCGAAAAGTTAACTTGTTAAACACCTTCGTTTGACAAGTACTGGATTTAATAAAACTTTATGCATATAATTGGATAGAGACATGTCAAAAGATATTTATATCAAAGTTCTCTCAGTTGCAAAGTCATTACAAGACCAGTATTTTTTTCTCCGACTCAATACAGCAACGAAAGCTTGTAATGCTGTAGCCAATGATGTTTTGTATAATTTGTTGGGTTAAGCACAATGATCTGAAACACAAGACACACCAACACCATGAAATCCCACCTTATCGAAGTACTGGATTCGGTTTTAGCGATGAACGATTTAAATACTCTTTACAAAAACCTTCTGGAAAACGAATATTATAAAAACTACAAGAAATCCATTAAAGAGCTTTTACAAACAAGTTTACCAGATATAGTGTTCAACCTAGGAATAGAAACGACCGAAGAGAACTAGCTTGAAAAACACTTTCAAGTACCACGGATCAAAAAGTAAAAAGCTTTAGCGATGACTTTTATAATATCGGTAAAAGCACAAGCAAGGCCCGATAAAACACCGATTGCTAATGTTTGGAAATTTAGTGGTGGTTTCAGTCTCTCTAATGTTTAGTTAAATGGATAGTAGTAGGGGTAGGTCGTAACATAAATCAATCATCCTGCAACTATAAAGATATTGATACAGCAGTAAATATCATTTGTCAAATTTCATGAAAGCTACAAAAACTAAAAAAACAAATAAATCTACCGCTAGGCTGCAAAGCAACTAATTTCCGTTCACGAGTCGATTCAGAAATGTCTTTTTCAGTCCGTTTTAGGTCTTCACATTCATAAAAAAAAAAAACAGAAGCAAGAAAACTATATATTGTCTGGCTTAGAACTTTTAAACACACTCTTGTTTTTATATCGGATGACGAAAATGCAATTAATTTTTCTTGAATATAATCGAAACTTTACAAGACGCATGTATATTTCAGCATGATAGTTTAACCATGATTCTACAAAACGAGGATGTAAGGTAATTAATTTGGAGACTTCCTTGATAACCATTGCAAGCTTTATTCTAATTACATGAAAAATGTTTGAGAATCTTTTACAATTTGTCAGATCATCGCGAAAAGTTTTGTGGCCACTACATCTTTTATTATTAAGTCGTTTTGTAAAATGCATTGTTGTGCATGACCAACTCACTCCGCTATGCTGATTAAGACAATTCATGACGTCACATATTTTAATTATCCGTGAAAGTATTTCAGAAATAAAATCCCTCTACTTCTGGTTGTGGTGTTTTCCTGAATTCAAGTGCAGTGTTAGAATAATATGTTGTGGAACAATACATTGTTGGTCGCAATGAATAGAAATGGGCGCTTCATCAGAAATCATCTGTTTTAATGTAATGACATTACTTGAGAGGAATTCCCAACGTTTCAAATGAATGCGTGTTACAACTAGAATGTTGTACCGAAAGTATTTTTGACGACTATGAGCATAATGCGAATAATAGATCTAAAAACTACCAAATTATATACAAAAACTTTCAAAAATATGTGTAAAGGTTTTGGGGACCAAAACACTGTTGAACAAGGAGAGGTCTATGGAACTTAATTGTTTTGAAGACAATAATAATTAAAAAGAATAAAACGTGGCGCTGGGTATTTTAGGTTTAAATTTTTTTATATTTTTTACTCTAATGGTTTTTCTCAAAATCATCATTTCCAAACGCTATTTCTTGAACAAAAAATCAGTCCGTAAACGTCAAAAATTGGATCTTGAATGGTATGTAATAATGGTTTTAAAATGTCACAGATGCCAATGCAGAAACTACCTGTTCCAGATGAGAGAACAAAAACACTTCTCTGGTACCAGCAATGACAGACAACCTTCCAATTGCAATTATCAGGTAAATTGTTTGTAGCTGCAAAATGGGATGCATTTTAGGCTGTTGTAAGTTGTGAAAAAGCTAATGGGAACGAAGATTCAGACTCTGGTAAAAGCTGCAGTAGTTCATACGGTAGTGAGAATGAGGAGTACATTATTATGTAAAACGTTAGAATGCAAAGTTTATTTTTCGTTTTACCTGCCTATATTTTTTAAATTTTAAACTCTTTTTTAAAATTGTTACAAATTGATATCCAAAGTTCAATACAAAGGTTTTAATTATATTAATTTTTTTTTTTTAGTTGGTCTGTAAAATACCGGTCAATGTTTCATACTTTTATTTTTAACATGCTTATAACTTTTAAAATATAAGTTTGCATATGGTATTTACATATTTTTTGATCTACAAAACCTCTTCTTTTAGAAAAAACCCTTGAAATTTTTTTTTCGCTGCCGTTGATGGTGTCACAACACGTGACCAATTGTATCATCGAATCATTGTTGAAATAATAACTTAAAACCCTCTGATCTACAATTATGGACAAAATATTATGACAGTTATATGCAATTAGGACACCTTAAATGAAAAAAATACCACAAGCAGTTAAAAATATGGATACACCGCCCTTGGTAAACTCAACTTTAGGTTTACTTTTTTAGTTAAAAGATATATAGAGCTAAGGAATGAAAGTGAAAAGTACGTACTAATTTGGGATTGCCATAATTTTTACGATTTTGGTCTAGAAATTCACTTCTACACCATGCGTCAAATGTGAATTTTTACTAAAATTTGATAAAAGTCTCATATGACATGCCCAAGATTGTACATGTTTCTCTATCTAAATTATGGAGATACTATTTATTACTGCTTCGATATGAAAGTGTTAGAACGTTATTCCACAGTTTTTCTAATAGTTAATTAAAAGCCTTTTAGTCTAATATCTCATAAAGCCTATTCTACTTATCCCGAACACTACACATTAAGACAACTCCGTATTCTACATTTATAACTAGTTCTCGTAATAAATACAAATGTACCTTATTTTCCTTGATATCTTCATATTTTTATAGGAATTGTATAATTGCTATAAAAATCCCCATAATTTCACCTTTACCTTTGCATTACTCACTCTCCGAACAAAAAGTCATTTATAAATGATCAAGACAATATTATATTCATCTTACTGTCTAGTTACCGCTTTCCCACATATTAAATAATACCATAAAATAGTTATCATATCTTTGTTCCTTTAAGAAGAAAAAAAAAAAAAAAAAAAAAAAAAAAAAAATTTCTACATTGAATATACATTCAAACAAAATCATGCCATTAATAAAAATATGTTATAAAAAGAAATTCCGTGAATAAGGAAAAATTTTCATATAAATATACGTCTAAAAGTTAAAAATAAATAACAATTTCCAGAGATAAAAACAAGGTCAATTGAAAAATGTATCCTTACAAATGCAAAAAATTACACTAAGATCCTAGAACGAAATCTTGAGATGAAAACCTACAGCTATATAATTACCTACTAGTATATCCCGAGCGGTGCGATAAGGATTTTTTCTTTTTTTTTTTCGTATTAATATTATTACTGAAAGGATTTTTTATTCGAGAATGGAATAAGTCGTTTCACATTAAAAAAAAAAAAATAATAAATAATAATATCTGAGAAAGCCGCCCATTCACTTTCATATAGACTTAACCGCTAGTTTATTGCACCAGTCTTGATGATTCTGAACTTATTTTATAACAAAATGAGAAACAAATTTCAAATCTTACTAGTTCTCTGATGCTAAAAAAAAAAAAAAAAAAAAAAAAAATTAAATAAGGACGAAAAGATGAAAACGTAATAAATACGAAAAACATAAACTATGGTTGAAAGCAGAAATAGCGTAATTACAGCAGGGATGACAGTAATAGTTAAGCAATGAAAGAGATATAAATAAAATATCTTGCTGCAGCTGCTTAATACACCCAGTGCAGCGGCACCCACTGCGTTTGTGTCCTGGAATATTCAATATATTGCAATAAAAGTTTATAAGCATTGTCTAAATCTTCATTCATGATTTTCAAATCAACATATTGGTGGTACGTACTAAACAGTTTTTCACTGGAAGCGATTAGCTGCAACATTTCATCTTGCTAGAAATGAATAAACATCTGATTTCAGGTTTTGTTTATTTGTAAATAAATATCTTAAGTATTTGGATAGCTCAGTTGGTAATGTATCTGACTCACAACCGCAAAGTCGTCCGTTTAAATTCGGGTATAGCCCACTCAGAGTATGAGTAGCATTTCGGTGCGCTAAGTTTTGAGTTTTAACTCTCGTTTGGCTTCCTCTACCTAGTAGTGGCTTCTAGCCTTTCAGCAAATCACTTATTAAAAAAAAAAAAAAAAAAAAAAAAAAAAACGTAAAATAATTAATTAAAAGTTAAAATATAGCCCATATTGACAACAGAGATCTCAACATAAAATTTTATATCTCATTTTCCATCAGAAACATAAGGAACGCATTATTTTTACTCGCTAAATAAATTGTCAAATAAATGAATACAAATTAATAAATTTTCGCATATCTAGAGCAAATCCAAGAAATCAAGTAGCTATCGCTTTTTTTTTCTACCAGCTCAGGTGATAAATGTAATAAATCGCTTAAATAATAATAATACCTCAATCTACGACTTATCAGCTTAAAATATCAAAGAAGTTTGATATATCAATAATATAGTTGCATATCTATCACAGGGCCGTTGGGATTAAAAAAAAAATAAAAAAGAAAAAAAACATTTCTCAGTATTTAATACTTAGCAAATTCTGATTCATACATACTTCAAACACAACTAGTTACCTGAACTCGTTTACTGCTGATTTTTTCACAAACTTTAATATCGGATACTCCAACAAACACTACGAGAGGCATAAATTCAGCGTTGCGTAGCAACTTTAATGCCTATGAAATAAGTAAATAACTTTTGAAATGAGGTTTAGCTGTTTGTCTTCTGTACGGGATTTTTAGGGAAATGAATCAAATGTGACAAACAATGATAAACTTAGAACAACAGACCTTAACTTATGATGAGCTTGCATAAATCCAATTAATAAATCAAATAGATCTAATCTAAACAAAATAAAATCCCAGCTCGTTTGGCATAAAATTATAATATTTTGTAGTTTTTTTACCCTTTTGTAATCATCCTGTTTATAGGTAATCATTATCAATAACTAAAAAGGCAAATCATCCTTGCATAAAACTTTTGTTAGCATCATACGTCACATAATTATTTGCAAATCGTACCTAATATTTCTCACGTAAAATTTAATGTGCCTGTATTCAGAAAGTTAACGCCAAAATTAGCAGAAACTGCGTCGAAACTAATTTATCTGGAATGGATTAAATTAATTTAAAATGAAAAACTTATTAAGTACAGAAAAGCCGATAAATACTTTTACAGTTTTCGAACAAACGTTTAAGTCTCTGCACTGATCATTTATCAACATAGCAACTCCAAGATATAAAATAATTAAAAATTAAAACTTAACTAAAACCCAAAGTTTGTTTTGAAACTAATTCTTTCAATATATACCGTGATGGTCACCTAACATGATAGGAAAATGCATACAGTCACAAAATTTATGGAATAATTAAAAAACGAAACTTTATTAAATATTGGGTTTTACTCTCTATAATGCATCAGTTATACTCTCTATATTAGCATCAGTTTTACTTCCTATATTTTCTCAATTTTACATCGCTTTTACTGTTATTTTTTGAAAGAAAAAAATAAATAAATCAACAGCCTTTGAAAAAAAATAATCATGAATGGACGGACGTGTGTGAATTTATAAGACCTTCTCAGGTTCTTTTTTTTTGAAAATGCTTCATTCCATAATTTTCTGAACGTGTGCTAAATTTCATAACTCAAATAGGTTTTTTGTAAAAATTATGTGGTAGGTTGTTCGCCCTTCAGAAAGTGGCCAGACCAAATTATTCTAGGATTGGTAAGACGACTTGTTTTTATAAAATATAAAAAGACAAACTATACATATCTATAGTTACGAAATTGCATTAGTTAATATATTATTGTCAGTTAATAATTTCGGAGAGAGATTATAGTATAAAATTGGTATAATATTTTTTTCAAAAACTTTCACAAAAACAGTTATAATTTTAAGGGGCTAATCGAAAATATGCCACGCAAATTTTGACATTTCTTGACCCCTTTCCCCCCTTGTCACGCACTGTCACAAAACATAGAACATTTATCATCATCCCTCCAATGTGACGTCATAATTTGTTTGTAGAGGTGTCTGGGGTGATACCCCTATCCCTTTAAATTTTGTTTCACAAATCTTGTTATCCCTCGCTTAAAAAGCAAATTTGGGACAATAGAGATGAATATGAAATAATGGATGATGTCATATTTTTTGAATACTTAAATTTGGAAAATTAGAATTAAGAGATACTCTTTAGAACGTTAATTATAAACTTGAGAGCTTTAAATCATATTAAACCCAATAATTTAGTCGGAAAAAGTTTAGGAAAAAAAAAGTTGAATGCTAAAACTAGATGAAATTTCCGGTATTTATGTGAAATATATATTTATATGTATGTATTTATGTAAAACAAATATTTATATTTATGTATTTATGGATTTATGTGAAATAAATTGAGGCTACGAAAAATTAGAAGAGGAAAAATTAGGCTTTATTTTCGGAATTTGAACTGAGTAAGTTAAGGATGGCGATATGAGAATTTACTCTTAATCAGATACAAAATGGCAGATATTTTTCAGAATAATTTTGATGCTACAAAACATAAAAACATTTTACTCTGGTTCGCTTGTTCCTTAAAATTATCATTATTATGTCTTTTTTGAAAAATAAATATTATCTTTTGGTTATAGAAACCAATTTTTAATGTGTTTGTAAAAATAAAGTAGATGTTTAAAGCAGTCGGTAAACATTTGTCCCTTCATGGAACCACTGTGTTGCCTCTCTAAAAAAACCATCGCGTTGCAAAGCCCGTGAGGAAGGATATGAAACTGTGAAACGAAAGCAAGCATGTGATATGCTGCAAAATTTTAATCAAATTAACATTTTGCAGCATGTCACCTGTTTTTGTTTTACAGTATCCAATAAAAATTTATTTTTAAAATTTTTGGATCGTAACGTCAAGATTTTCTAAAAGTCCTCTTCTCCCCTGAATTTCTTTCAAAATGTTGATACTCCCTGTTGCCCTTCTAAGGTGCGACATTTTTTGAATGACCCCTTAAAGTGTCCCAAGACTATTAAATTAAAAAAGAGTTTTTGAGTGACTTGAAACTTTAGATAAGAAAAAAAGATAAGAATATATATGATTAAAATTTGCATACCGCAGGGCTGCAATCCACCACACATGTCTTCTTAGTGTTTAAAATATTTCTTATGCTGCCAAAAGTTGTTCCGTAGAAGTGCCCATTATACTCACCATATTCGAAATACTCTCCACCTTTGATACCTCTATTCATACGATCACGTGAGATGAAATGGTATTCGCTGCCAGATTGTTCATCTTCTCTTGGTTTACGATTTGTCTCTAAAAAAATTGCTTTATTTTTTTATTCAGATGGCCCTATGACTTCAAAAACACTGATATTAAACATATTAAATTTCTGACTTTTGAGTTTGGTATTGGAAAAAATTTAAAATACGCCCTCTGCATTATGAGCTAATAGCTTCATAAAATTTAAGAATAATCAATGGGTTTGGAGAAAAATGAGCAAAACAAAAATTGGGCATGCAAATCTTTCGTTGCCAGGCAACCAATCAAAAAAATATTTCATGAAAAGAAAATCTTAAACATTTAAAAATTCATTAAAAATTTTAAAAGTAGAAAAAATGTAGAAGAAAAATAGCGAAAATGAAATAACATATAACAAAATAAAAACCAACCTGGTATTGTTGTAGCAAAGCGATCAGGAAAATTTTTAATGAGTCTTTTCTTTAAAGCTTTTGTGACAGAGTTATCTGAGCCTTAAAGAAAAAAAAAAAATTCTGTCAACCACTGTCTATTATGAAGTTAAATACAATTTAAGAATATGCCCATCAACACATCTATCATTACTACTTACTATCAAAACCAACACGAACAAATCAGCATGAAGTGGTTTTGTTCATCACCTTTATAACTAATACAAGAAGAGACAAGATGGGAGGATAATAAAATATCATAAACTTCCAAAAAATAATGAACTTCAAACTGAATATTAACGCACTTTAAAAACTGATGGAATGAATCGGAAAAGTGGTACTATATGTGGTAAACATTGGATTTCAGGAACAAGAGAACGTTTAGATTCACTTCTAAACATTGTTGAAATTTCCGAGACTCTAAATATTATAAATTCTTTATGTGGCCAATAAAATATTTGTTTATTTTGTAAAACGCTGTCAGTTAAACGCTTTATTAACGTTATTTTTCTACAAGAAAATAATATACAGATTATGATTCTGGATGATATGACATAAAAAAATAAAAAATGAAATCTGCAGATGCTGTTTGAAATTGTGATGTAATGGAATAAGCAGGAGATCTAAGAGTGGCTCGTTTAAAATTTTCTGCTCTCGTTTTAATTTTAAATAAAATATTTGGAGCGGCCAACGCATCATAACTTGAACCATATACTTCGCCCTCTGCACAATGTTGCATCTGATAGAGATTGATTCCGAAAAAACAATCTTCCAATAAAGCTCAAATTTATTTTTGCCATAAACTACTTTGAGTGCAGGAAGTCGATTTCCAGCTTTTATGTTTCCTTAAATTTAAGCACTCATCTGTATTTTGTTCCACATTATTGCAATTTTTATAATTAATTGGACCATGTTATAGGGAACATGTTTTGAATATTAGTATTTGTTTTTGTTGTTTTACTTGTTATTGAATATCACCGCAAACAAGTTATGGAGACATGTAATTATTTCTTCATTTAAATAGGAGGCAGTAGATTCATTGTTTATTCTAGGAACGCTTGAATTTTATATAAGGTTTATTAAGATGATGATATAATGAAGACTTTACATTTGATTTCGATAAAACTTCGTAACAACGTGATTCATGCCTTTTCTGAGAAATTGACAAGTATATCACCTTTAGCATAAGAAAAAAAAGATGGTAGAGGCCTTTTTTAAGGCACAGAATTTTTGGTACGCGGAGGTCAAAAGATACCTGCTATGTTGTTCCAACATCATACATAAGTTAAAACTAAATTTTCACAAATGACATCTTATTTTTATGGTTTATACAAGTTTTTATCTCATAATCTATAATTATTTTTAATTCTTACTTACAAATCTATTATAACACAGTGACTCAAAGAACAAATTTATGGCATTTTGCTAAAACCCATGCAAAGTTAGATGAAAAACAGACATCAATTGTCAATTACATAGTTATATCCGGAATTTACCCAAATAGTTTATAATGCACACATCAGCATAAAATTCTGGCAGTTTCTACCAACAACTAGTGGGTTTTTACATTATGTTCCAATAGCAAATCCTAGCGAGTTTTACAGTTGTTTCTTTTTCTAGGAAAAACGTCTAATGGTTTTCAACATTATTTTCCATCAGCGAGTTTGAACTCATTTTCTGTAACGAAAATTCATTTTTAAATCATTTTTAAAGTATTATAAAAAATCTTTGTGATTTGTTTTACTTTTCAATAAGGAATTTTAATGGTTCGAAATGGAATTATATACCACTAAAATCATTTTTAAAATTTAACGATTTTCAAATAACTAACGAAAAGAATAGTCAATATATCAACGATTCCAAGTGAGCTTTGATATTATTTTATATCATCAGTTCTTAATGACTTTTAATCCTATTTTCTGCTAGCAGTTATTAATGAATTTTCATATAATTTGTCATTGCTAATCCTGATTTTCACATAATTTTGAGTTTGAGTTTTGAGTTTGAACTCATTTTCTGTAACCAAAATTCATTTTTAAATCATTTTTAAAGTATTATAAAAAATCTCTGTGATTTGTTTTACTTTTCAATAAGGAATTTTAATGGTTCGAAATGGAATTATATATCACTAAAATCATTTTTAAAATTTAGCGATTTTCAAATAACTAACGAAAAGAATAGTCAATATCTTTGAATTAAATGTACACTAAAATCCATAATCCAAATAGTTTTAGAATATATGCATTCCAAAATACACATCATTGAAATTTAAATATTGAACCAGATGTTTTATTTAAAACGATTTTTTTTTTCAGTGACTGACTTTACTGAATAGCGAAAAACTTTAGTTGTCTGACTTTCCCAAAGCATAGAAAACTTCATTACAATAACATTAATAGTATCTATGATGTATATAGGCTACTCTTAGAAAACAGCTCCACGCGTTTAGCGATTTTTTGAAAATAAGCGAGTCATAAGAGAAAACCAAAAAACTACTTACTTTAATCCCAAAAAATTTTTTTATAAAAGACCTGCTTATAGGTAAACAAAATGTAGAGTCAAAAATTTTTAAACAAATTATTTTAATTAGGTTAGTTTTTAATGATGCATGTATTTTTTTCCATGAAAAAAAAAACTGCTTTTAGATAACAAAGTACACATAGTTTCCTATAAAAAATCAGGCACTAGGCAGCAAAGTCTCTAAAAATGCATCGAAAATATAAATTTTGTTTAAGATTTCTGGAAATACCCTAGGAAAATCAATAACAACATTTAAATCAAATTCATAAGTTGGAAAACCAAATCCTTTATTGAAATTAATTTAATCTAGTAGTTTACAGGAATCTGAAACTAAAACATGGAGCTAACAATACATTACAATACACCTGTTACAAAACTACATTAGTAAATTTTGTAACAGAATACAAGTACTTTGGTAATATAATCGATAACACACTTTTTTTCAAACTAAAATTTGATTCAGTGCACAACAAAGAGAGCTCCAGACTTAGGCTTTTAAGCAAAATACGTAGCAGTTTGACTTCAAATGACGCTCATAAGACGATGATTCTACCACTTCTAACCTACTCCGGTACAGTCAACCTAAACTTTACAACAACGCAGATAACAAAGTTTGCTCCTATCAAAAAAAGAGCAAATCAAATCACTGGGAATGAGGACTCAGTGAAGAGTGTTCACAAACATATTGTTAAAGACACTTGTCGGTTTGTCACAAAATGCATAGTTCGAATTTTCAAAACTACTTTAAAAAAAAAAAATCACACAATACAAGCATGAAACAGCAACTTTTCACCAAAACTGCCAAAGGTTAAACTAGGCATTGCTAAAAACTCTTTCTATTTTAGTGGTACAAAACTATACAACGAGCTTCCAACGTCAATTAAGAAAGAAACTGACTTTCAATATTTTAAAAAGATTTTAAGCGTTGAATCTCATTAGGAATTGCTAACAGAAAAACGTTGAATCTCATTAAGAATTGCTAACAGAAAAACGTTGAATCTCATTA
>JAUZNK010063302.1:0-14698 GCA_035046665.1 Euphysa ruthae
TTATAGTTTATATTTATTATGCCGGCGAACTGCGTCCAAAAAGATAAAAAATGTTTCATTGATCTTATGTTTGAAAATGTTTTGTTTTTTTATAAGGTTAGGGAAGTTAAAATTATAAAATTAACGGAATAATTACCTTCTCTAAAGTAAAGTAAAGTAAAGGGTTTGAAAAAAAATTTACGTTAATCTTAATGCTGACATAGTTTTATAAGACAAAGTTAGCTTTGGGTAAACTAACACTTTAATGAGCTGTTTTGGTTTGATAGTTTTTTTTTTTTTTTTTTTTTTTTCAAGATAATGTACCGCTTTAATTTCTGTTTATATATTATTTTTTTAGATTTTTTCTTGCATATCAAGAAAGTTCATAAAAAACATATATATTTCTAAATAACAAAAAAAAAAAAAAAACATTTTTTGATTTTTTTAAAACTTTGAGTCCGAACACTATCCTAAAATTGCTAACACCTCTTTTCGCAGAAATGATTTTTATAAATGTACAAAAGAAAGAAGATATAGTGTAAATCTTATATTCATATTTATAACATATTTTTCTTTTGAAAATTAGGATGGATTTTTGGGGATTTTCACGTACGGTAAGGCAAGTTGATGTGTGCTATTGATTGTTTTTGCTTTGTCTGAATTCTATCGTTTACAAATTGAAACAATCAACATGACAAAGCATTTGCATTAATCTCAACACAATATACCACAACATTCGTTACATAAAGAAATAACGAAAGTTATTAAAACAAAGTAACAGAATATCTATCAGAAAAATTCTAGAGAAAATCAAAAATAAAATAAAATATATCCAACAATACTGGCATATATAAATCAAACATGTGTGACGCTGCCAACCTGAATTTTTTCATATTTCATAACCGAAGAAACATAGATGTAATAGAAAAAACATCAAAATATGACATTATATGGGAAAGTAGTCGAATAAGTAATTTAGAGCTATTCATTTATTAAGTGTATCATATGGCAACTTTGATAGCCATAAAATACATTAATACTTTCCATCCCGTTTGTATGTACATTTACAAAAGCATTTTGTTTCGGCTTTCTTGTTTTCTGCAATCTTCTTATGAAGAGGGCGTAATAATATAGTTTGTTTTTCCCTACATTTACCTCACAAAAATGGAAAATTCTGGTGCTAGGGTACCTCGGGTTACTCCGCCTATACACACGGAAGGCCTTTTCTATTAAAGTGCCTAAAAATGTGTGAAAACTGGGTAAAAAAATATTTGATAATTACTGGTCGAATTTATAAACAACTTACAAATTAGAATAGTATTGTCATTCTCAGTAACGCGCTGGTCTACAACATGTTGATTTAAAATAACAATGGACATAACTTATTAAGTTAAATTGTAATAAAATGTTAAGCCGGAGAAAGATGTTAATTAATTAAGAATTAATTTGTATATAGGGGTTTGGAAATAACATAGTTCAAATTTCAGGGTCACAGGTGTCTAACAATTAAAGATAAACAAAAGTATTGGGAAAAATTCATATACTTGAAATTGAATTCAAAATTTGAGTAAAACTGTTTGTTTCATTAGTATTATTCCAATAGTTTTCCCAAAACCCACATTCTGCACCGAAAGGCAAAGGATTTCGCTGGTCCTCATTAAAAAATTCGGTAAAATTTTTAGGTTATGTTCATCACTTGGGTCATTTAGTGAAGAATTTTTTTTATCTGCGATTTAATTCACCTAATCTATCAGAAAGAGCTACATCTAAGTGATCAACTATGGGGAGTGTTTTAAATACTCAGATGTAGTCCCTGCTGGTTAATTATCACGGTGTCCTTTTCTACCAACGGTTCTTCTTCTACCGTTGTTTTTTCAGTTCAGTTTGGCATCATGATACCGCTTATCGTGAAAACCATCTATGTTGTATAATCAAAGAGTGGATTAAATCTCTACCAGTTTGAATATCAAAGCTGCTAGATTGTTACTAGATAGTAACCACATGGGTCTCATCAAAAACTGCCCTAGTCACAAACAGAAAAACAATAAACTCAAAAGTGCAAGCAATTTCTGTAAAAATAAAGCTTTTTGCAAGTACATCCCAAATTTACCACGCTCATTGCTTGTAGCATCGAGGGAATAAACGATTGCAATGTTCAACTCCTGAAACAAATCTAATTCAGGTGTTCTTTTAAGCCATTTTGATAGACATATTTCAGATTTTCTTTATTTATCAGGACCATGCTCTGAACAAATTGTCCCCAAAACAAAACTTCTTTTGATAGAAAGATTAAAATAATAGGAAATCTCCTTTTTATGATCCATAACCTGGCAGACAAGTTGTACTTTTCAAGAATTACACACAATTAGATTAAATGAATGATTGAAAATATCTTTGTATAAAACCTTGTTGTTCAGCATTAAAATCCATGTAGCAAGTCCCTTTTTGGTACTAGCTACAGCTCCAGTGCCTTCATAACCAATGTCTCAACAATTTTTAATATCTAAACCTAAGGAGGCAATGGGGATTAAAAATCCAACAGGTAATCTCTCCCCATCTAAACCAATATCACTGTGTGTAAACTTATCAAAGTCTTCTGCAACGTTCATATCACTTCACTGTTAACATAACGCAACAATAAAGACATTTGTGATTTTCTCGAGACATCATTTTGGAAAATTTCATATTTGAAAATATTTTATCAGAAGTTACCCCCACGATATTGTAATTTCTTAATTCATGGCTTTGGAAAGATACGATGAAGTTTCTTGTATCTTCTTAAGTGATTTTCTAATGTTGTACCACCGCCTCTGACACAATAACTAAGAATTGCCGTGAAGTTTCCAACCTTGCCGAGTTCTGGTTAAAATTGGGAATCATCACTACAAAACTTACAGCAAAATCTGGATGGCCAAACAAAATAATGGTATCGGTTGTTGGCACAATTTGTTCTTTATCAGATATCTGAGCAATGGTGTTTTAATCAATAATGTCTTAAATAGGTTTTTTATGACCATCAGATTGCTTTACAAGCTGATTAAAAACATATTACATATATAAACAAAAGCCATCTTTGTTTGGAACACAATGATGTCTCAAAATCATCATTGAAATTTATAAGTGGTTCTGTGTGTAACCCAGAAATCTTATAATTTTTCGCCGGAAAATTATCTCCAAAGATGAGAAATGGCATAAAGAAATTTTTAAATAACATAGCCAGGAAAATTTCTAGAGCCATTTCAAAGAAAACCTTTGGTTGTTTTTGTCTAATGGAAAGTTGAAAGAACTTTCTGTGACTAGCACATGTTTTAATAAATGGATTCTCTTTCGACGATATGCCATATTGTTCAATTTTAAATGATTTAGTTACTCTTGAAAATTTGCAACATCAAACTCGTCAGATTTTAAGACAAAGACCTATGGGATTATTAATTCAGGTTTAGTCAAATTTTCATTGGCATAATCATTGAAATCATCCCTAGCAGATAAGGCAACTTCAGATCTCTCAGGTGCCTGAGAACACCATTGCAGGGTGAAAAAGCAACAAAAAATTGCCTTTTTGCTTTAGTTGGAGGTTTTTGATTAAAAAGCTTGGTTTCCTTTTATACTATAGGTTTACAAATCACAACAACAATGACTTAATCAGTATCTTAGAACAACAAACATATTATCGGGAAGGGGAATGGAGTATTGAGGATAACAAAATATTATTTACTTCTTCAACAACTTGATAAGAACATTATAGCTAAAACATATAAATGAAGAATAATTTTGATATTATACTAATCCCATTTATATATAATGCAATGGATTAGCTTTGAAAAAGGAGGAGCGTAAATAAACACTTCAAACATGGGAAAATATGTTACTTCTAGGCAAACAATGCAACGAACGCGGTTTATCCCATACTGGATAGGTACAAATTTATCTGTTTTAGCATTTTTGTTCAGGTCTGCTGTTGCACTAACTTTCCGCTTGAGAAAACACAAATGTAATATTGTAAACTGGTTTTTCTCAGAGAAAAAACAAATACAGTCTACCTCAAAAGACAATTTCTAGCAAATCTAATGTAGGAAAAGCATAATGTTGCTCGGTGAAGCAGCTTATACTTTATCAAAATTTTCAGACATAATGTTTATGCAAGATGATGTTGCAACACTCCGTGCAGTAAATTTAGGAATTTTTTCAGCTTTAAATTTTAATTTAGCATTTCCACACTTCATTTTCAGTAGTTTATGGCCAAATCATGACCAAATTAGGCGGATTGACCACTTATTTCACTGCTAGTCTAGGCACTTTTAAATGTTACATAGTCGATCTGCTATTATTTCTCCATCAAATACCGAGATCACATTTGGCAGATTTCACCGAAAGCAATCAGGCGGCTGGCGATATTGTCAGCTCGTGGAACCGCAGCTTATGAATTTTCTAAAGTAAGAAAAACCCTAATAGTAATATGATTTTTTATCTTTAGGAGGCCACTTAACACCTAATGCCCAAATAATGCCTAGGCCAAACCTAACATGTCTAGGCCACCTAATGGGTAGGAAGCCATCGATCCGCACCTGGATATATGTTTACTTTACAATACTTAATTGACTATACTCAGTTCAGTTCAAAAAAACCAGATATTCAACACTGGTCATACGTTAAGTTCGAATATGACTATTTAAACGAAGACTAGATCGGGGAAAAAAGTGGAAAAAAAAAAAAACAACTAGTATGCGAAGTTGCTACTAAACGGTACTTCTTTCAACCTATGTAAAAGACATAAACATATCAACTTTCAATATGGTACACTGGTGAATTAAGAACTGGTAAATTGGCTTTTCAGGTGTAAGCTTTGCAATATTTTTTTTATTACTACTTTTTAAAGAATTTATTTTGTTACTTATTTTCCTTCTTTAATTTTCCCATTTCTCTGCTGTTTTCTTCTTGTATCATTCGGTTTGTTTTCTACTGCCATCAACAAGACATGGTTATAAAAAGCTCTAGGCAAAATTTTCAGATTGTTCCCTTATTCCTATATTTTACTTCTTTACAATAATAGGAACCAGAAATATGTAGGAAAGTGAAATCTGTGGAGAACTTGCAGCAATATTATTGCTTAAAATATTACCGGGTACTATAACTACTGTATCTGTTTTAAGAAGTAATTTTTTCAAAATAGAGTAGCCATCTTCTAAAAACTCTTTAGACTTGGTGTTAGCATCGTCATTTGTTTTCTAAATCTTTGTTATTTTGTTACCAACATAAATCAATACATGAGTAAAATTACAGTTTCCTTCACATCTAAATATTAAAAAAACACGCTTAAACACTACTAATATCAACAAAAAACAGATAGTTACACATGTTAAAAGTTATAGCATATCGCAATTAATATAAGTGGACTTTGCTATGCGCAGATTGTAGAGGAAAACATGAAACTAAGTTACGGCAATAATACCGAGTATCTTTTCATAGAAACCTTAGTAAGTTATTTATTTTAATTGCAGAAATTCTGTCAGAGCTTTTTTTGCTTTTTAGAACTAAATGAGTTATTTAGGTGAGTGCAAATAAAATATTAAATATAAGAATAAACATGGGAAAAGGTAAAATTTGATTTAATTAATAACTAAGTGATTAACAGATAAGTGAATAAATAATATTAATAAATTATTATTTTAAACTTTTTGACGAGGTTAAGACTTTTAACAATTTCGGCTGAGAGAGTTCTATAGTTTAGGACTTCTGTTAGGAAAAAATATTCTCTACTTGTTTCCTCGTTGGACAGTTTTGTTGATCTTTGATTAATTATGTAATTTTTAGGGAAGGTTTTCGGCTGTGGAGATTTTATGAAAAAGAGTTTTTAGTTATTTGATCAACGAGACCAGGATAGCATCTTGTATATGTCAAAAAATAACATTCAGGAATAATTTCCTGATTTTTGTGAGACTTCTCAAAAAGATTCTGCTACTTTAAAAACACACTAAAGCATGGTCTCATCTCCCAAAAAGTATCTTGTCTTCCCCTATGTCTTATTTTCAACCGTATTACGTTTCTTTCGAAAGAATTAATCGTTTTGGTGAATTTTTTATAGTTCCCCGATGAGATAACTTGATATAACAGTGGTAACATAACTGGCATTAAAGCTTTGTGCATTTTACTTAAAAAATACGCTTACCCTCGTCGTTTATTGAACTTGGTTCCATTATTTAGGAGGCCTATTTCACAATTGTCAATAATTATAAGTCATGCAAATATGATATTATATATGATCGTTGGTCACGTTTACTTTCAATTTTTAATCAAACAACGTTGACTCCAGAACGCATGGAATCTTATACACAAGACATATGGGGAAAGGTGGACCATTAGAGAACTTTTGGGATTTATTTCGTATCTGGGTCAATCAGATGTGGCAAATTATTCCAATTATTTGGAGAAAAACTTGAAGATAGGGCTTAGACCACCAATGAAAATTTATGCTAAAATATATGCACTTTTACGTAACGGTTGGGCATCATCATTATACGGTACAATAACAATAGATTATTTAGGGATTACACCATTTGACACAAATGGATATTTTGACTAACAGTATTTATTGAATATAATATTATCTCATGTTTTTTTATTAAAATATAAAATATTAAACAATATAAATACATCAAAGAATTGATTTCATATGGTTATAATGTTATTATTTTATGTAAGTTCTGATAGCAATTTAAGCATTATGTTGCTACATTAAGTCTTGGTTTTGTAGTTGTTTTTGTTGTAAAATAAATGCAAATAAATGATTTGATTACATATCTTGGTCATGTTTTATTTTCATTTGTTCTTGTTCTTGTTTTTTTTTTTTTTGATTTTCCAAGAAGATTTTCTGTTATTTCATTTTAAATTGTTATTTTCTGTAGTTCAATCCTTCCTTCCTCTAGTCTAGTTCATCCTTCTTGTTCAAGTGAATGAGTGCCGTAAGAGTTGCTGTTGAATGAGTTTTTGGAGACGTATCTAGCTTTTTCCAGCATCTCGTATTAGACATAGGGTGTTAAACATATATTTTTTAATGTCCTTAAAAACATGAAAAATTCTCGCGAACATAATCAAAAAGTTTGAGCTTTGTAAATGGACTTATCAAGTGCATCTGACACTTTGTCATACTAAATGCTTATTGATAAGCAAGAGGTTCTTTTTAGTCTCAAATTTTTATTTAGTTACCTTTCTGTCAGAAAAATGCGTGTTTATGTTTACTCATATTTCAGTGATTGGCTAAAAGCCCGAATTAATGTGTGGTATAGATTATACCAAGTATAGATTCAACTGGAATCTATACTTGGTCCAATTTTGTTTAATATATTTATGAATGTTTTGTAAATATTTATCGATATTTATCTAAAGATTTATCGATGTATAAAAAATTTGTACATTTGAAAACGATAGATTGTCTGCATGTGATAGTCCTATCTATAATTTAACAATAAAGCTTTAATATGATGTAAATATAGTCGTAACATGGTTTAACAACAATTTCATGGCGGTTAATTCTGTAAAATTTTAGTATTTGCTCATTGTTGAGAGGCATCACTCAGTTAGTGATATATTAAATGGTGGTCATGATATTGAAAATGCGTTGACAATAAAACTTCTCGGCATAATTATTGGTAGACTCTTTAATTTCCTACCTCAATCTGAAGCAATGTGCAAAATTTTAAACCGAAGCTCTAAAGTTGTAAATCTTATACGTAACAGGGCGCATTATACGTAACAGGGCGCATTATGAAACCATTTGAATTTCTATATAATACCATAAACTTTTTAAATTTATTGGCTTTTGCATCTTCGTTATACCTTTTCTTCAAAGGTTTCTCTATAGCTTTATATCTGTTATAAATGGATCTTTCAGTCTAAACTTTGAAGTTTCCAGTTTTTTGAATGTATTAGCATTGACATCGACTTTTAGAACCATAAGGCTGATTCCAAAATTCAGAAACAAGAATTTCTCGTAATAAAACAATGTTATTTAGTGGTGTGCACTCCAATTTTTTCCTTAAAAAAAAAAAATAAAACAAATTTTGGATCTCTAAAATCAACTGTGCAATAGACTAAATCGCTGCTTAGAATCTGTGCGATGTTTTATAACGCAAAATAATAAAACATATTTACCAATGAGTTAGTTTGTCACTTTGTAAAACATTGTGTAACCGAAATCGCCCAAAATACACAACTCAAGTAATACGGCCCACGACCACTTCAATGGGATGTTCAACGTATATCATATATAAAATAATTATTATATAGCAATATAGCACGAGAATTTTTTTGCACTCCTCCTGTTGACTACGTCAACAACAAATCTGCTTCTATCGTTTTGTTGTTTTCTTTCTCGAGCTTTTTTCCTATTACACAACTTGTTACCGTTTGTGTGCAATTCTTCGGCTAACCCTTCTCTTTCGGTATTGTGACCAGAATAATCTGGAGCAGGAAGAGGATGATCTATAAATGACACAGCTTCAAACGGAATAAGTTTCTGTACTGGTCGATATATTTTTTTTCTTTTCAAACCCGAAGACGTAACGGTTAACTTTTGATCTTCAAAATTTTGATCATTACCAACAATTATTTCTTCGACCTTTCCAATGCGCCATTTATTTCCTCTACTCCACAGTAAAGGACCTGTAACAAATTAAAACAACATCTACTACTTTAAGGATAGTAGGAGCTCTAACATATCTGGCATTAGCTCATGATGTACTGCACGACTTGAAGTGCACACGTTTGTAACGGAATATAAACTTTACACAAAACAGATTCTCTTTACTTAATATATACAGGGGTCCGTGATAATCAAACCAACGGCTGAAAAACGAAAAACGTAGTTTCAAACTCTTAAATTAGTGGGGTAAATCTGAAGACAGCAGCGGTATCAATGGCTTCTCCTGTTGTCGATTACATGTCGCACAATTATGTAAAATACTCTTCAACATTTTTCATCCTCAGATAAATCAGTAATTTTCTTGAACATTCGCTGATGTGGTTTTGACACCATGGTGTAATACTCTTTAAATAAGCATTTAATGTAATCAATTTACTAAATTATCTTAATATTCTTTTAATGTAATCGGATATTTCTCAATGTATTCCAATAAACAATACTCAAATCTTCCTCACATTAATAATAGTTTCTTCTCGTCGTCAAATAATCGAAGAGAACACTTTGAATTTTCGAAACTGAGTTAGACTTGAATTATTAATTTTACTTGTAAAATCTAAATGTTTAGAGCTATAACATACTAATCAACTGTTACTGAATTTTCTAAAACTAATTGGGCTTTCTTCACTTTCGCTTTGAAATTGGTAATGAATTGAAATACAAAACTATCAATGTTAATTAACATTTTTATTGCAATGTAATCTTCGATGTTTATGCCTTTTACATTTTTAGGGCTTTTAATAATTGCTTCATTCACAAAACAAACCATAATGTCACTACTTTCGACAACCTTCTTAAAATTTCTATTCGATTATTCTACCTTTCCATTAAGTAAATTCAACTTTTCACTTTCACTCACATCAAAATCCTTAGAAACAAACAAACAATCGCACAAAAACTTGGAGTACTCCACCAGCAACTGCTGTGCAAATCCATTAAGCGCTCTAGTATAGTTAAAATATCTGTAGGATTGAAACTACAACAGATATGACCCCATTTTTCTTCACTAACCAGAGCTCTCACGGAAATAACTCTATTATCCACTCATGGATCTAACCTTTTTTTAAACAACAAAGCACCACACTGAGCCTTACCAACAAAAGACATTCTTTGCTAAACATTAATTCTTATAAAAATTTTACACAAAGGAAAACATCAAAAGTTTACTAATTTAAGCACATATAATTTTTTTATAATTGCTTTAGAAACAAAAAAATTCACTTTTACTCCATTACTAGTAACTACTCGAACATATACTAACTCACAATATGCTTGGGAAGAACTATCATTAAAACCATTAGCTCAATATATTTAATAATAGGTTTGATAACAAATCTGCATGTATGTTTATATTCTATCACTCTCAATTCATTTTTAGAGACTCACCGATGTTTCTCAAGTCTATCTTTGCATAACAGCTGAAATGTTTTTTCATTCCGGCGGTAATAGGGGATGTAAACCGCAAACGGTCTTTTAAAGACGCTGTAGCCTTTAAAACATTTCGTTGTTTTGGTTTCGTAGCTCTATATATCGGAAAAATATATATATATATATTGGAAATGAAAAACAATTTCATCTGTGTGTGCATCCCGCTCCTTCTAATAATCAATAGCTTATAAACCTAATTTTGTGGGGATAGACGTGTATAGACTTTCCATAAAACATGAGTATAGTGTTGCGTCGTAATGTAAGTTTCGTGGTAGTTGTTAAACAAAATGTGAATCATCTTTTGCATAAGTAGTGAGTTTAGCTGCTATAGGGGTTAACGGACTTTTTTAACCTCTAACAATTGGTCTATCTTTTAAGTCTGATGGGTTTAGGACGTTAATTACGCCACTATTTGTTTTGTTCAATTCTGCTTTAATAGTTTTACATTTATGTGTTTTGTGTTTTAGGAAGACAGTAAAATGAGCAGTTTTCCATTGAAAGTTAGTTATATATTCTGCTTCTTTTTTCGCAAGGTCGTTTTGATATTTTTTAACTGCCTTGTTAATATATTGAAATAATAGTTTATCTGTGTTTGTTGTGACTTCTTTATATATTGGAGTATATAAATGGCTATTTTTAGCCACGTGGCAAACATGAAATTATCATATCAATAAGTTAGTTTCAGTTCAACGAATATCTATTCGTATTATAAACTTTCAACCGTTTAGATTTGATATCTAACAATCATTTAAAGAACTAAAAATTCCTCTATTTTCATCTATGGTAAAAATAGCAAACCTTTTTGTCTTCGGTTCTCTTAACAAAAATCTTCGAACATCAACTTCGAATTTCTTTACTGAAACTCGAATTACTCACAACCATTCAACAAGAGTTTACGAAATTGGGAAACTTCATATTACAGTCACGGAGCTAAACCATATATTTTGCAAACTACAATATGCTTCTATTTGAAAACAACAGTCTTAGTTAAAAAATCTTGGTCAGTTTTTCGTAAGAACGATTAAACTAAAACTCCCTTGTGCGACTTTAAGGAAAAATGAAAAAGTAACACTGCTACTCATAATCGTGGCAAGTGATAAGTGTTCCAACACATTATGGTTACAAACAGTGGGATGTCTTACTCTCAGTCCTTATCCTGTAACAAAAAAAAAAAATCTGTTTTGCACTCCTCCACAGGGTATTTTGTCAAAAAATGATTAAAATCTTTTTTTTAACATTTCAATTTTACAAGAAATTATGCCTTTGCCTATTAGCCCGTTATAACTGTTACCATCAGTTACCAAGAAAAGGTTTATGTTGACGACTTGTGAGGGAGATAAAATTCTTCCCGCACCTTACCTGCCACGTGCTTTAATTGGTTTGTTTGGATTGAATATTATTTTGGGATTTTCATATTTTTTTGGGATTTTCGTGATAGATAGATAGTGATAGCTGTTATATTTAACGTAAAAAACCAACAAATTTCCGAGAAAATAATTACATATGGGCCCACTTGGCGGGTCTTGGAATACTTATGACGCCCATTGCATCTAAGTAATTCCTCCAACCAAACAATCCGAAAAATTTGAGCTAACGTTGCATTACGCAAGTAGTTTTGCTCAGAACCTGAGAGATAACATGGAAATTAATTTTCTCCAGAGGTGAGATTCGAACTTGTAACCTTTGGCTCCCGAGTCAAACGTAATCTTCCATATTTTCTTTCTATTTTCGTAATTTTTTTTTTTTTTTTTGTTGACTTGAAATATTGTTGTGGATATTAAGTGCCATAATCTCTCAAGACCCTACGAGCAGGTTTTGAAGCTTCTTAGCGGGTAATCACTAATTTGGTGCACTACATTCATTTCAAGTTCTGTTTTTTCTCCTCAATCCAGTCAAGTTACATTTCTTCCTCATTGCTACTACTATCAGTGGCTTCGAAGTTTAGCATATTCTGACATTTTTCAGGTTCATTAGAAATCCATGCTTCGGTGAAGAGGAGTATGGCTTAGGCCAGCAACAGGTAAAATTTTTGCATCTTTTCTTGCATTTTCATCTTTATTAGTCGAGTGTTGATGGTCACATTTCAAATCGAATACTGTAATTTTTGTTTTTTGCAAGTGACGTTCGTTTTTGCACTATAGGCTCTTTATTACTGGGCAACTATTCTTGGCATAGATTATTCCCATTTACAGAATAGATATGTAACAAGATTAAATTTGTTAGTTAAATGGTCTTGGTGCTATATTTTTGAGAAACTTCTAGTTACTTGAAGTGATTTCAACTACAGGATTTTTTGGCGTTTGCATCTCACATGTGACTTAATAGAGTTGCAATGTCTGTCTATCAGGAACAAGTAGGTTGATGCTAACTTCTTTGAAATTAGTCAGCACAGATGTTTCCAAACAGTCTGCTAAATCTCCATATGTTATCAATCCAGACGTTTTTAATTATTGAATAAATGACGTGAAACAGGCGATGGTAGCTGAAGCATCTTAAATTTAATTTACCTATTACCGGACAGGTGTTTGGAGCTTTTTTTCTTCTAATTCTTTTAGCAGCTGACTTTTAATTGTTCTCCTCATCTCTCATTTTGTGTGGAATGTTGATAGTGGTACTGCTGATAACTCATGGGTTACCACAAGGTATATAAAACTGTTCCAAATATATCTGTGGCTTTTGCGAACGGGATGATGAGATTGCATTTCTGTTTTTTTTTTTTTAATTAGATGAAGTCGTAGTAGTAAGATAAGACAAATTTTTTGACTTATTAAAAGATGAGTAACACATTGGATGTCATCTTACGTCAATTAAACATGTCTTTGTTTTCATATCATATTTTGCTGGCAAAGTCAAAAATGTTCCTATTCTTTTAATAAATTCTCTAACTCTTAATTTCCCACTCTACTACCAAAAATCAAACAGTTGTATGATGTAACTTCCAATTTTAAGAGGTGACAAAATTTTTGAGTACTTGCATTATCTTTATTTTCCATATTGTAATGTACGTTTATGTCAAAGATAAAAACTTTGTGTTACAGTAGGGTGAAAATCATCAAATTTTCTCTATTAACAACGAAACAACATGAAAAGAACAGTTTTTAAACGCATGCACACTGTAGTAAATATGTAACCCTTCGTTTTTTGTAGGTTTGATTTGATAGATGGTTAAAATTTAAGATTTTCTGAGATAGCTACAGTATACCAAGCAGTGAATAAACCCGATTTGTAATTATTAAAATCATAAAAATCTCAACAATCCACATCATCGAACATTTGCATGAAAGTTAATATTATTACTCCCTTTGGTGGCGAAAATAAACTCTACAATTTAAACTTTTAAATAATTCAGGGGCATGCATCTCTAATTATCAACAAGTAGCCTGTTTTCAAAACAATAAACACTTTTATCTTAAATAAAAAAATACGCAATTTTAAGAAGACACATTGATGGAGAGCATAGTAAGTAAAACACTCTTGTAGGAGTTATAAATTGAATTTTTAAGATTATAATTTTTTATTGAAGAGGGCTTGAAGACAAATAAAAAATATAATAATATAGAATGTTACAATTAAAAAAAGGAAATAAAAACGCGTTTTTTAACATTTCTCACAAAAAATGTCCCCCTGGAGGATGGCAAAATGAATATTTTGTGCTTATTACAAGATGAGGGAGGAGAAAAGTGTTGGAACTCTTGTCATGATTGATGAAAATACGTAGCAGTGTTTAATTTTCATTTTTGCTTAAAGTCACTGTGAGGGAGTGTTACTTGAAGCGCTCTTACGAAAAACTGACCAATATTTTCGAACTAAGACTCAGGTTTTCAAATAAAAACATGTTTTAGTTTTTCAAAAATTTTTTCAGTTGGTTTTTCCAGGTTCATCGGATTTTGCCTCCCTGAATATTGCATCCCATAAAAAGCAAAATTATGGTATTATTATGAACACTTTAATTCGGAAGACGATCTAAATGATCTTATCTTTGAATCAGGCAGTGGCACAATTTTTTTTGTTTTCTCTCTCGACTCTCAAGTGGATTTGAACCCAAGAAACTTTCCATTACATTGCAATATTATCGGAAAATGTGCTAACCCTATTGAAACAAATCTCTTGTTTGTTTTGTAAATGAATTTGAAAGTTTAAAAATTTTCACTCTCACCCTCCTGTCTTTAAAGCATCTTTTTACTTTTTGATTTTAGTTTTTTGGAAATATAACCTCTTCTTTTCTAATTACTCTTTTTATTTTCAGTTTTATGATTTTATCTGGTTTATTTTTTTAACACTTTTTTTCATGTAATTTATTGGTTTTTTCAAGAACTATCTAATGGTGTCACTCTCTTGCCCAATTTTTCAGTATGAGTACCTCCATCCAATTCATAATGTCTTTTTTGATGTATTAATAATTTTTTTATAAAATAAATCTATAATTATAAAATTTTTCGGGGCAGGATTGTTTTGGAAAATAAATTAGTATTGTAATTATTATTACATCACCAGCACAATGTATGTCCAATGGTTAATTATTCTCCTTCTCATGGTCCGAAATCAGATAAAAAAAAATGGATAAAGGTGGCTTCGGTGTTCGTAACATTATATATA
>JAUZNK010063313.1:0-14697 GCA_035046665.1 Euphysa ruthae
AAAACATAGTGACCCATTGTCTTTCCACTCAGGGTTTGATCTAATAAGCATCCGAGGTATTTTACTGAGGTATGTTGAATTAATTTGTTTTTTCAACGATTTACGATGTTTATTGATTTCTTTTGTGAAAATATGAAAAATATTGCGTTTTTGCAACGTTGTTTTAAAATTTCATCCCTAGTAACTCCTTAGAAACGAGTTTTGTACCTAGCTATGGTCGTAAAACAAGCCTTAAAACACTCCGCCCTCATCATAGCGTTTACTTTGGCTATATTATATATTGGTCATACCTTTGATGTACAAACAGAAGACAGTTTTTTCTTGAGAGCGTGTGTGAGCTGGTTAGCCTGGCCATGTGTAGGTGTGTCAAATTGAACTGGCGTTTTAGCCCCTATTTTGAATATGAATGCTTTTAGCTTTATTAACATTTCTAATAATTATATTTTAGTTAAAAAGATTATATATAAAATGTCTGGAAACAACAAAGAGTGGTCGCGCAGGAGAAAGAAAGCACCACCAAAGAATAAACGCAACAAAGAGAAAGCAGATAATGAGGAGCCAGAAAGTAACACTACTGACCATTTGCAAGTATAAGTAAGCTGATGGTTATATTTTGGAAGCTCAGGTAATAGCTAACAACTCTTTTATATCGATGGATTTTTAAATGTTGAAAAGCATGCTTGCGGGCGTCTTGTTTTGTCTAGAATGTGAAAGTCTGCAACCGTTTCTCTTACTAGATAGATAGATAAACGTATGGGTTTTGCTCATCATTTGCTGTTACAATGTACAAAATGTGAATGAAAGATATCTAGTTATTCGTCAAATGAACGCAATTATTTGAAAAAACAAAACAAGAGGGTGTCAAGGATTTAAGGCTAATTTCCGTTCAGTAATTGCTTTTCGTGAAATTAGACGAGGTTGTGCAGCTTTGAAAACATTCAGACGTTCCATGAACTTGCATTGTATTGGAAATACTGCTTTTAATAACTTGAATAGCATTATTGCTGATGCATATTCTATTGCTGCTCAAAATTGTATGAAAAAGAATGCCAGAAAAATCCACGAGGAAATGGAGGATGGTCCTGTCCACAAGTGTGTAAACATTGATGACTCGTGGCAAAAACGTAATCATGCTTTATTAAATGGAGTGGTGACAGTTGTTGTCGATAATAAAGTTGTTGACACTTAAGCTTATTCGATTTAGTGACCCGGTAAGATGCCATTCAATGTGTCCACGAGATAAAATTAGTTGGTGCAAATGGTAGCTTGATAAACTGAATAAAACATCAAGTTACAAAGAAAAAATGTCTATTCATATTTGGATCCATTCAAAGCTTAAAGCCACTCAAGGACTATCGTGTGATGATTTATTGAAATAGTGTCTCCATGGCCAAACAGAAAACGCCAATGAGGCTTTCAATAGAATTATTTGGACTCGCTGTCCAAAGAATATATTTATTAATAGACCTTTATTGTAATAGGGGATTATCATTTTACTAACTTATTGATAGGATATGGATCACTCAATATTAAATTTCAACTCCACGACAGCTGAAAACCGATCTTTTTGTCATATTGAGTTAAAATTAAAAACCTTTTGACAAATTGTTTTAATTGATGTAAATTGTCTGCAGCCAAAGTTTTAAGTTCTCTAAATTACTATATCTGTAGTTAAAGCGTTTAGTTTTTTCTATAGTTTTCGGCCTAAATTAGAAGAAAATTTGGATAAACGAGGCAAATTTTGTAAATTTTTTATTTAAAGTATTTTTTTTGGATTTAATAAAAAGCATTGCAACACTTTTGTTATGCTTACTAACTTAAAAAAAAAAAAAACAAAATTCTTGGTGCAGCATCTTAAGTGAAAGAGAAGTTTAAGTTTCATGAAATTCATAAGTTATCCAACAGTCTGGACTGTCAATGATGTACCTTCTCCTTATTTCTAATATTATTCAAGCCTTTCAAGGAATATCAATAAATTGAATCCTGCCATACTCTATCACAAGATCTATATCAGTTCCTGGCACAGTCATTCACAAGGGTTGTTTACAGAAGTGTCTCAATTGCTCCTGCAATATATTATTTCAAATTCAAACCCTGAATTTTACAAGTCAATGTTTTTGGTTTATTTTAATTTAGAGCCAGTGACTTCTTGTAGAATGTCCATATTGTGAAATTTCAGCTCTTAGGTTACCAAGAAATGTACGTGTGATGCATAAAATATTATGCGCAGAAGCAAAATCATTCCGTTTAAACTTAAACTTGCGTAGACATAGCACGAAAGTGAAAACCAAAAAAAAACATCGAATTCGAAAAAGACATACATGTCCTAATCTACGTTGTTTTTCAACACCAGTGCGATTGCATAATCATTTGCGAAATACTCACAATCTGTCTGCTAACTCTCATGAGTACAGATTTAACCTCAAAACCAAGCAGGAAGTTGTTGTTGAAAGACTCCCTGATGAAAAATAAATAAAGAATGTAGGAAATTCTGATTATAGTGAAAATAGCATTGGATCGGACGTGACTGAAACTAATCCAGACTTTCAAATTGCGTGAACAAATTTTTTTGAGGAAAAATATGCTGATAAGAAAATGTAGTGCATTATGAAAAGGAGAATTTACAGTGTGTTGATGAGTTTGTTGATAAGACTGAAGATAGTGTCAAAAATAGTGAATAAACTGACATTTTACTTGGAGAGGCAGGTTTATACTAATTTAAAGTACATTGACCCAAAGATGTTGGAAATTGGCTCAGTTTTAAATCGTGATAATGTTAGAAATAGTTGGTTGAAAGGGTTCGGAGAGAGTAAAAGGCAACTGGAATTGTTAGATCATACTTCAATTCTTTGAGGCTATTTATGGACTTTTTAATAACTTCCAAGCGTGATTCATTTGATCTCAAGGGTTTAAGAATTATTGAAACAGAAGAAAAAACTAGGTCATGGGTTTTAAATAATCATTGCAAATGGCGTTAAAATCTAAAAAACTATGAGGATTCTGAAGATATATTTGATTCAGTGAATTTGAACGATTTTAATTCTTCAAAAGTCTGTAAAAATGCAATTGCATCTCTTGAGAAGTTTTCTCTAGTAAATTTAAAACTATCTCCAACTCAAAATCAATACATATTTTTGCTACAGAGCTTCCTATAATGGAGGACGCCTTTGACCATTGGTAGGAATATGTCAGAAAACGTTTTTAATTTTATACGTTTAATGGGTTTTCCAAACCTAGGTGGATCAGTTATACATTCTGAAATAAACTTTTATTTTGCAACCTGACCTATTTTGGGAAGGTTGAAAAGAAACTCCATGGTCCTTTTTTCCGTTGATTTTCCTGCTGAGATATTGATTAGATCTTCAGTATTGTTTTGTCCTGTAAATGGATTCATCGTGTCATCAATATCTTTTTCTATCGGCATATCTAAATTTTCTTTCAACGTAACTATAATGACTTCAAATTTCTGTTTTTTGAAACCAATTCTTTTCACACACTCATGGTACATTTCGTTTATATTTCATTGAGATATTTTTGATATCTACTCGTGCCATTTTCGTTGATAAAATATATGTTGCCTCCACCGTAGATATTTTCTTTTAAAGCTTCACCACAAATGGATAAAATATATAAAAACAAGTAGAAGAGTGACGCATAGACATGATGTTCCGAAAACCGAATCGAAACAAAAATAGCGTAAACTTTGAATGAAGCACAGACTTATCAGAAACGAGTATAATAAAAATAATAGTCTAGGAATCAGCGAAAGTTTTTTCACCCAATTTTTATTAAAATTTTATTCACCTTGTTTCAAAACGTCCCTAAAGAATTTGTTTAATATGCAGTCAAAGGCACCCTTTTTAAAGTGTACTGAAAATGTTGATATACTTGGTATTGATCCTGATGGCCCGCATTATTATTATTATTTATTTTGTGCAGCATTTTTGATGCTTTCCAAAATGATGGGTACGTTGGAGTTAGATTTGTGGAATAAAAATTGCTTATGAAATATTATTATGTTACGATAATATACTTTTTTAGACATCAAGATTTTTAATTTTATTTTCTTACCTTTTTAGTGCTATAAAACACAGCAAAATCAATTAAATGAGAAGCAAATACAGATTTAGTGACAGCGATAGTGAAGAGTCGGAAGAAGAACTGAGCGGTAAAGTAAGCAAAATAAGTAACGAAATGGGTGACCACAGATGGTTGCAGTTGACATATGTGATAAATGGGTGCATTCATTTTGTCTTAATCTAAATAGTTTATCAGAGAGAGAGTCTGAAAAATATGAATAACATAGGTAGACAGACGTTGTCTAGTTATGCCAGTGGCAAAAAACATACAAAATGTGTAGAAACCGTTCAACGTTTTTTTCAATCCAAGACAATTCCTCTAATTCATCTGTTATAGCATCGCAACCAACTAGCCCTCAACTAGTAGTAAGCCAAAACAAAATGACTTTGAAGTTTTTACTAAAATCTCAACTACCACTAAGGCTGAAAAAGTATGGGCACTAAAATGTGAAGCTTCTGCTTCTTCCAATAACTAGTAGCAACGCTAACAATTTATTTAGCGTTATGTTTCCTGACATCAAAAAACAAAGAAAAGAGCTTTTCAAACCTTCTACGCATCCCCAGCTCAACGAGAAGATTATGAAAGTATAACTGGCTGAACTGATTATTCTTTGCTATTTTTGTGCAATTACGTCTACATTACATAATTTCTTCATAATGATATTGGGGAAAGTTAAATTGTGGTCAGAAAGTTAAAAATTTATTTGGTCTAGAAATTTTGGGACTGAAATGGTTAATTTTGTACGTTTGCCATAAACTGTTCATTAACTCGTTCTGAAATATTAAGTAATGGTAGGGGACAAGAAACAAAGAAAAGTGGAGTAGAAATATAATTTTAGGACAATCGATCTAGAATTCTTGTTGCGTTCAATTGATTTAGTTGCAATCAAATGTTCATTAAGCAACTGTATTTTTTATGCATTTTATTCTTAGAGTGAATAAATATTGATTGATCAGTTATATATTTGAATGTAACAGAGTAGAGAAGAAGCCAAACAAAATAAAATTTCAGTTATTAATAACATATGTTTAATTTTATGTAGTTTATGTATTATATACTGATCATGTTGTGCTAGTCTGACCCATACCTTGGCAAAAATGATGCTTTGGGAGGGCAGTGTCAAGTTCAAACAACCTTCTTCAAACAGTTACCTTAATCTTTAGAATGTGTGCTTTGGTTTACTGCACCCAGCCAAGCTTCACTTTTTCACTTTTCCTCGCGAGTATTCTTCAGCTGTTACTTATGCAGTACCAAACATATGATCCAATGATTCCATTCATGTACAATGACATATTAGAATATGTCACTAATATTTTATAACTGATTATAAAACCAGAGGTGCTATCGGAAAATAAGTTGATAAAAGATCTAAAAAACTTGGATTTGAGGAAAAGTAATATCAAATTAATGTTGTGTTTGCAAAAAAATGTCAAAATCAAACATTTTATAGTCTCTAAATTTAACAGTAAATGGAGGTAATATGATAGTTCAAAAATATTTGAGTTTGTCAACTCAGGCATTAATAATTAAAGAGATAAAACGCATGTCATGAGTTGTAAAATTTTATTGAGCGACGTTTCAGGA
Source organism: Euphysa ruthae (assembly GCA_035046665.1). Taxonomy (NCBI): domain Eukaryota; kingdom Metazoa; phylum Cnidaria; class Hydrozoa; order Anthoathecata; family Corymorphidae; genus Euphysa; species Euphysa ruthae. The sequence goes on from JAUZNK010063313.1 coordinate 5,665, forward strand.
GTCATGCTGCTCCTATCATCAGGTTAACTAATTTGATATATTTAGCTTTGAATATAGTATAAATTAGATAATGACAATCACTATGACCAGTAACTGAATGTGAATTTTTAAATAGAGTTCTCGAGCTTGTTAAGATGATATCGACGCAAGTACCAAGGGATGATTTGAAGCAGGTCTTTCCTTTAATAAGATTAGAGAGATTATAATTTCCCACAAGCTCAACTAAGTTTGGATTACTGGGCTCCAGATTCAAGTAACCGTACATAGTTAAATAACCGTACATAGTATAATAACCGTACATAGTATAATAACCGTACATATTATAATAACCGTACATAGTATAATAACCGTAATTCATCAGATAATAATTAATTAATTTAGACAAACTTTTTAAAGCGGAATTACTTGAATGTCTAAATTCGATGGATAATCAATCAGTCTCCTAACAGGCAAATCTGCTCTTACAGATTATATAAGACTACCACTATTTCTACTGACATCAAGTCTCAGCGGTTTTTTAAACCAGCAAGTAAAAACTGGGTATCAAGGAATGTATAATCTAGTTTTGTTTCGGCTATTGAATGTGTATATTTCTTGTTATTAGGCTCAAAAAAGGGTCAAATTTGTTTGGCAAAGAATTTTTTTAAGCTATGATAATATTAGATTCTCAAGATGTTTAGAGGGAGTAAAAGAAGATAAATCACTGCTTGGTAATTGGCAACGAACTGGCATACTCTTATTCGAAGTATCACATAAATTTTCACTATTAAGACCAGTTAAATTTAGTCTACATATAGAAATTTTATTTATTAAATTTAATAAATTTGACTCAAACATATTCAAAAATGACGTTTGGAAAAAATTCATTATATTTAATTAAAAGTTCGTTTTGAGTGAGAGCTGTGCTGGATTTAATTGTTATCATTTTCCAATATAACTTTTCCATCTTCATTAATTTGGTGCAAAGTGTAGGTTAAAGTTTTTCCTTAAAATTTGGTATCCATTAAGGTACATTTGCCTGTCATCTATGCAGCTATCAAGCTTACTTTCAGTAATTCCAATAATTGACGATTTCGAAATAATTGAATTCCTTCTTAAATACTCAGTTTTTGGTAGTATGATTTAATTTAATAAAATCTAACTCTTTTTGCCTAAAGTGGAGCATTAATTGCTAATATACTTGGATAAGATTTTTTATATTATATTGCATAGGTCCAGGATTAGACTCAATGTCACCAGATAATGTTAACGTAAGAAGTTTCAGAAAAGTTAGAAAATGTAATTTAATGCACAAGTTATTTTGAAGGATTCAACTAATCGATGGTTGCTTATATCGTCGTCCATCAAGGTATGCCTCTAGATTTAATGTTATTTACCTAAATGCCATTATTAAAAAAATTAGCCTATAATTTCAATGATAGATTTTGAAATGTTTGAAAAAACTACACACAAGAAATTTATGATTTTATGAATAAGTCTAAATGTCTGCATAAACATCTGTCCAAATTTAGAATGAATCACTCAACAACACATGCTTTCATATAAATCACTGAGGTAAGTAGGGAGGCCCTTGAAAAAGGTAAATCCGCTTGTGGGGTGTTGACTTGCAAAAGGCATTTGATACTATAGATCATAAAGTTCTCATATTTAAACTTAACTATTATGGTGTAAGTTTTATTCCTTTAAAATGGTTTAAAACATCTTTCCAATAAGCTTTTATTTATGTTTTAATTTTTCAAACCTGTTTCATTAAATTTTCATTATTAAAAATCAGAAGTATTGTCCGAAGAAGAAGAAATATTATTATCAACCGAATCTTGTGATGAAGAAGTCTTTCAATCTCCAGTAATGCGTACGCGTGGTGGAGGAGTTTTTGTAAATGTGGACTTTTAGAATATTCAAATAAATGAGACTACATGTTCAACCTTGGTAGAAGAGATAATATATGCTACTACAGGTGGTAATAAGAATATGCCCACATTTGCAACACTTATTAACATTCACTGTTCTAAGCTTTGCAAATTTGGATTTAAAATTTAAGTAAAAGTACACTTGAATATTTTTTATCTTAATAACAGCTTTCAGTTCGTTTTTGAAACTTGAGACAAACTTTTGCAGTTGGCGAGCATCTGTTGCTCTTTAAAAAGGTAGACTTCAGTTTAGAGTTTACATACTTTTTCCTCCAACTTTTTGATTTTTTTTGTATTCGTTATTGATAATTTTTTGATAATCCACCATTTTATACCTCTAAATTTTGATTTTCCCACAGTTTTTTTTTAAGATTAAGCTTATAGCCTAAAAAGTTGACTTTTAAGGATTTTAATATTTTTTTTTACTATTATTATGGAGTTGGTCCAAAATATTTATTTTCTGTATTCTTCAAATTATACTCTTTCAGAAATTATTATGATTTGATGTAATAAGGTGCTGTATGAGAGTTAGTAAGTAAGTATTTATATTTAACGTGGAAGCTGACAGAACGGCCCACGGGTTTTGTCATTGGAAGAGTGTAGTGTTGTCGTGGTGACCCCCATCTCTGATCATGAGGCCGAAATACCTTGATTGCTCTGCCTCTTTTACAAGATCACCCACAAATAGTGACATTGAAAGAGACTTTTTTTGGGTTGAAATAACTGGCTCTTCGGGAATGGCAGTGTAAGTCGTAACCGGGTTTGAGCGTTATGGTTATGATTTTGCAATAAGCTGGTTGGTCCGGACGGTAGGCACAAAGTTATAGCGGTTTATATTGTGACTATAGATTGAGTATGAGGTCTTGGATGAAAATTTTATTAACGCACATTGTTAGTTTACATAATATCCTTGCTGGATGCTTTGGTAAGCAAGTATTTAATATGTGGAATTCTAGTTGAGCGTTATTTTAATGTGGAGTTATATATTCAAACGAGTACTGATATATTGAAAAAGTCACGGGTTCTTACGAGCGATGATCTCATAGCTTTTTTGGAAGCAATGATGAATAAGATTGCCAAACCACACAAGCAAGCTCATACAGCTCGATCAAATATAAATGATCTCGAGAAAATCAGGACAGAAATACTTCGCCATGACCTTGCCCAGGAAAAAAGAGAGAGTGTGAAAAAGGCGATTCAGAGTAAGGCACCCTTAGAGGGACAATTGTCTGCACTAGGTAGAGACGATTTTATTAGCCCACATCAGATGCTTAAATTTGAAGGCAAGATGTTGAAATTGTAGGAAGAACAAGCAATAACCCATAGATCTGAAGGTTACAATATAGCACGGCAAGTTTTAGGTCCGCCACCTTCCACACGGGAAATTGAGAGGCTTGCCGGTATATACCTAATGTTTCAGGGTAGTGATGTTATGTCTAACGGGCTAGGTAAAATTAAAATTGATGGTTACCTAAGTCATGATAGCAACCTCATGTCAGCTCTCTGATATCTCCTTAATGGTTTGCGAGGTCCCAAAGGCCAGGTTCCACATGGAGCTGAAGAGCACGGTAAAATGCTTTGGCTGCATTCGAGAGCATGCGGCCATTGTTAAGGGGTCAAAAAGGTAGATCTAAGGGATCAATACTACAAACTCCTAGAATGCTGCTGCAATCAAAAATTCAGTCAAGTCCTGAACCAATATATCCGATGAGGAAGTTATACGCTGATACGTTGATACGCTGGATTTTGGTGAGCGACTGACTATGAGGGATAGTGGAGACAAAATATATCAAAAGTGAAGAGATTTTAGGCTACTAAACCAAGCGGTGCACCACGCTGTACAAGATAGGCAAGACTAAACATGAGACGTTTCTAGACTTGGAACTCCCTGTGATAAGTTGAAAAAAAAACAGAGAACTATATCGCTTCTCTTAAAGACATATTAGGGTATGTAACAACGGCACCGACTTTCATTACTGTTCCTAATAAAGATCGCTTTGTTTTATCAGGACAACGCATCACAAGAAATATATTACTCAGTTAAGCTACCTGAGACCCTCTCGTTTCCGGAGGTGTTTCTAATCAGCGCTACAATAACATAAACCTGGTATAATGTTACAGCGAAAAACAATCTACTAGATTTTCCCGCAAAAGAAGATCGCCAAACCCCCTGAAACTATAACTCTGAGTCCAAACAAGTAGCCACAATTATTAAGCTCATTAGAAACACAGGCCTCACAGTCTCGTTGAGTACGGCTGCGATGAAAGCATTTGTTGCAATAACTAACAATAATACTCTATCATGGACTTTACTTGTTGTTGGGTTTCTCAGCTGGGAAAAAACTTTAGGCTGGAACAAATGTTAGCCCCAACCTTGTTAACATCACTCGAGTTTGAATGCTGTGGCTCAACCAGCAGCATCAAGGAAAATTTCATGAATCTAATACGTGCAGAGCTCACAGCTGCCGCCCTATTCTGTGAGTATGTTAGCATACATATCAGTTAAACATGTGCGCTTACTGATATGAAGCATATAAAAGTGGATGATGTTGATGCAAAGAGCAGTCTTAGCACGCATCTATCCGAGCTCACAGGTTTGTGGGTGGTGCCGCCAATACAGAATGATATAGTTATAACCTGCCATCATCTCGTAGAAGCCAAAGGTGGCCTTGATTACACAAGCGAGCTTTGTTTCCAAAGCGACGCCGAGTGAGACTTTATCAATCTCTCCCATAACTATATTGAGGTCAAATTTCAGCGGTGTGCACTGCAAGAATTATCGTAGCTGATGACAAATTAGCGCCCATCAATCTATTTGCGCACGGTCTTTTGAGGAAAGTTATCATAACCTGGGCAAGCCATGCTCAACGAGCAGCGATATCCCTACCAAGCGATTCCATTCAAACTATTGTCGAAAAACATGAAAATAGGCGACAGTAGAGCAGGTCAGCCTGGAAGATGGTACCCAGACATCCCGGCACATTTCGAGACAAAAAGTGTATCCAATACAGGCATTTTTGCTCGATAGGCTCTTTTGGCAACTCAGGCAGCTGTTAATGCTGCACTGACAGACACTGTCACGTTCCGTCCGTTCCTGGAGATGATGCAAAAAAACGCTTGCTAATGAACGATATGGCACTTCGGTTCTCCATGACACGAGCGAAGCCAGAGTTTGGGTTCTCCATGACACGAGCGAAGCCAGAGTTTCGGTTCTCCATGACACGAGTGAAGCCAGAGTTTTGGTTCTCCATGACACGAGCGAAGCCAGAGTTTACGTTGATTTTCACTGAAGAGGTGACTGTAGTCGCTATTATAATCACATCTGCGCGTTGGTTTTTCAAGCGAAAAGGACTGACTCCAGCTGCAACAAATTTAATAATATAACTTATTGCAAGAACTTTACCAGCAAGAAGTCATTTTTTTCAAACATCATTTTGGTGTAAACACCTTTACTTGAAATATCATATCAGTTGCAAAAAAGCCATACTAAAATAAAAAACATCCTTAATTACTGAGACTAATGTAATAAAAATAACTGAAAACTTTTGCTTCTGGTCAAAAATTAAGCATTTCGAAATTTAGACAATGTGTTTTATGTAGTTTAATTCTGCCAGAACAGATGTATGCAAAGGCAACATGTTGTACCCTCACTTGTATACCGCAATAAACACTTTATCATGGTGACCACCCAAACAAAAATTTTCAAATTCTAGGACATTCCAGGACATTTAACCTCTTTTTTCAGCATATTTTAAAACAAATTCCATGACATTCCAGGACAAAATTTTTTAAAATATGAAAATTTCTGGAAAAATACATTTTTTACAAATAAAGAGAGAGAGTTACTGAAATCGAATGAAAAAAAAAAAAGGAATGATTAAAATAATTCCTACATATGTAAAATAAGGCATAACCAAGCATATTATCTATCAATAACATACTTTCATTTTTTATAAAACTACACCAATGAAGCTCTTTTTCCTGAATAACAGCTGTCTTAGACTATTATACCGAGCTCATTTTCTCTCACTCAGAGTTTGTAGGAAACCACAGATTAGATCCAGTAATTCCACTGCTTCTTCGAAAATATGCAGAAGCTTTTTATTAAGTGCAAAGTTTATTCCAAAACGAATAAATTTAATTCACTCAAATAGATAAAGTTATCTACCGAGGTAAATTTATTACCGTAGAGTAGAAAGAAGAGAATATCCTGGCTGGCTTTACACCTGTAAGTTGTAAATAAAATTTTGCATTAAAGTATTTGAGTGGTAAAACCAACAAATATACCATGTAGAATAATACCTACAAATGCTTGAAAAAGAAAGTTCGAAAAAGAAAAAGATATCAAATTGATCATTTAAAAAAAGTTTGACCTTTAATTTGAATGAAAAGAGAAATTAAAAAACTAACCACTTCTTCTGAATGATTCTCACAAGGAACCCTTACTGATCTTTCCCTGATCCTCAATAATTGTTGCTATCTTCTTTCCGAAACAAATGTTTTCTGCGCTGCATGTTGACATGCTGTATTCCGATACTCGAGGGAAATGAAACCAACACATAGACCTTTTTATACGCCTGGATAAATTATGTATTTCAATTTAAAGAAGAATAATTAAACTATGGTTGGACCAACCTAACTAAATTCTTAGTACTTATTCTATTAAATCTCATAAAAAAGAGACCAAAGTCTTTTAACTTATTGGCAAAAATATAAAATCAAGAGTAAAATTAAAATTGCTAAAGGGAAACGGCTCCAGTTTTTTCTTTGATTTAAAACAAAAAAGTTTAAAAAAGATACTTGGATTTAAGAAATAATTTAGTGCAATTATTTGTAAGATTTCTTCGAGATCAGCAAACTTATATTGAGCTTCATGGGAAGGAGATCAAGACTTCTTACCACCACGTGTGACCTTGCCTCCTCAAACCAATCTTTAAGTGATAAGTTATCCCATGTTAGAACCTCGTATACATCAATTATTTTTTTTTTACAGCAAAAGTTGCTTGTTCTCAGCAAACATTATTTTTAATTCACTTTCTTTTATAAACAAATTATCGTTAATTTTGTCAGTTGGATTTGTTTTAATTGAATGACGACAAAATATTCTTTAAAAAAAAAGAGCCTTATTTAGAATTTTTTTTGTCATTAGATATTTTTTAACCATCATAGTGGAACCCCGTGCACACAGGAATGGGTACGTAGTACCCTATTTCATCTAAATTGAGAACAAAATAAGTATAGTTGCAACTTCACGTTACATTTTAGCAGTGATTTAAACTGATAAGCTTGCTAAATTGAAATTTTTTCATATAAAAGTAATGCAGGAAAAAAGAGCATTCTTGATAAATTATAGCTTAAGTTTAAAATTAGAAAATATTTACACAACTTAATCTGAAAAATGGAGAGTTGACACCACGGGTCCAGCTTATCTCTTCACTGCTTTTGAAAGAGCACCTTTCTGTTACGCAAGGATTCAATAACTATGAATAATAATAAACTCGGCACACGATTATTTTTTTCAAAAGCGAAGTCTACTGCTACACTTAGCCTACTGCTACACTTAGCCTACTGCTACACTTAGCCTACTGCTACACTTAGCCAATCTACACTCTTTCAGGATAAACATATTTTTACGCTTCTAAATCGCATGATTTAGGGCTGGATTATTTTTTATGTTTAACTTTTGAGGAAATTCACCGTAAACATGCTTATAATCTTTACGTTAATAAAAGCTTGGGTTCTATTGAAAGAAAAATATCACTTCATGATTTCGTTAAGTAACATCAAAACCATAAATCATGATACGACGTCGTTCTGACTTAGTTTCTATGTCCATTCTTTTGCTGTTATTTGTGTATATATTCGACTTATATTTGTTATACCACGTTACTATAGCGTCGTTTTGACGTAAAAATCGTCCTTTCAAAGTCAGTTGTAAAGCGTCATGAAGGCGAAATGGTGTAACGTCGCACACCGTGACATTTTTGTCTTCCATATGATGTATTATTGACGATGATTGAACGCCTTTTTACCATACCTGCCCCGTCAAATTATTTATCTAAAAATTACCACTATAATGTCTAACTTTTATCAGAGAAGGAAGATAGTGATGTCAATAAAATCTTATTCGTTTTCATATCGTTGTTAAAATATCTATGAAAACTTAATTTCGATATGATAGAGGTATTTAGTAGCTTTACTGCAAAACATCAAAATTGAAGGAAAATAGTCAAAAATAGAAATGCATTTCAAATTTGAGTTGGCTTGTACTGGCTTAGACTACCACGTCTCCTATTATAAGCAAATTGGAATAGTGATTTGCAGTCTTACTCATAGCTTCAGAGTAAGGGAGAAATCAAGAGGAAGTGGTTGTACAAGGAGTTTTGACTAACATTTAACTTTTTATAAAAGGAATGCACATCAATTTAAAGACTTCTGTCTGCTACGATCGAAAACAGAATTTAGTAGTTAATAAATCATTAGGAAGAGACATGTGTGCCTTAAATCATTCCTTTTAATGAGGACCAACCTTTTAGTTAAGATTACGAACATTTTACCAGTTTTTAAAACATTAAAATTTGCATTTTGGTTGCTAAAATATTTTCTAAAACCACATAAAATTTTAATAGCTTATATAATAGCTTATATATCATGCATTAAAAAACCTTTCATCGAGAGGTAGCAAGCCAATAAGTTTAGAAATAGTTTTTTATTTGTATTGTCTTTCTTATGTACTGGGGTAATATCAAGCCAAGTAAGTTCGTTTAGAAAAGTTCCGTTTATCATGCATTTTTTGAGACATTTAGAAGCAGTTGGGGAAATTAGAGTCAATTCCCTGATTTTACCAGATAAGTAATATAATTTTAAGGAAAAATTTTGTTTATTTTTAAAGTATTCAACCCAACAAATGGTTTAGCTACAGCACTTATTGAAGTAAATATTCGCTATCCGGAATGAAAAGTAAAAAATTTTATTTGCTTAGTATTTAAGCATATTTATATACGTGATCGAAAAATGTCATGATGGTATATTATTTCTTCTATTGCGCCTTCCTCTTTTGCTTTTATGGGCTTACGTCTTTGTACTTTCATCTAACTATAACATATATAATATATATATATAA
>JAUZNK010063324.1:0-14693 GCA_035046665.1 Euphysa ruthae
TCCTTATTGCTTTATTTTGAAGAAAATATAACTTTAAAGGAGATTGGCCTTTTGTTTGACCCCAAACTTGGCAACCTTGTCTGGGTTGGGACCCTAATGTAGTACAATAAATATTAATCATAGTTTCATAGTTTAAAAGTTGTCTATTCTTGGCTAACATCCCATTTGAACGATAAGAAACTTCGTAGTAATGGGGTTTAAAACTAAGCCTTTCATCTAGCTTAATTCCAAAATACTTGATGACAGAAGTTTGAAATATTTTTTGGCCACTAACTCTGAAATTGAAGTGTTTTTTCAAACGAGTATTATTATTTTTGGTCAGGATTAGTTCTGTTTTCTTTAATGTTTTCTCTATAAATAATGGTTAATGTGTTGGCTAAGCTTCTTAAGTGATTTGTAAATTAGAAGTAGGTTTTTCATTAGCAAAGTGTTACGTTGTAACATGTTTAGCACAGGTGTTAAGGTCATGGATCTAGGGGACACCTGACGTAATAATCTTAGAAGTTGATTTAATGTTATTTATCATAAAAAATTGAGTTCTTCCTTCAATAGAAGATTAAAACCATTTAAGAGAAAGCCCACGAATGCCGTAGTAGTCAAGCTTAGAGAGAAGTATTCTGGTTCATGGTTCACTGTATGAAAAGCCTTTTGTAAGTTAAAAAAAAAACCCCACGTGCATATTTTTTATCATCTAGTATCTTTCTATTAAAGTGTTTACTACGGAAACCAAATTTTAAATCTTAGAGACAGCGATTTTTATCTAAGAAGTAGTAAAGCCTGGAATACATTACTTTCTCAAACAATTTGCTAATGTTTGACAGAAGAGATATTGGTCTATAGTTAGTTAGATTAGACTTACAATCCTTTTTATGAATAAGAACAACTTTTGCATATTTGAAAAGATCTGAGAAGGTACCAGTTGTAAAGGATTTGTTTATTATAGTTGTTATGGATTGAGAAATAATTTTACCAGCAGAAAACTTAAGAATGCTGGTTGGAATACAATTTGGTCGTGTACTTTTTCCTGTATTTTTTTTCCTGTATTTAGAGAGATTTTATCCTCAAAATTCTTTTAACACCTCTTATAGAACTTTTTAGGTTTATTTAAGGCTCTTTTATTTGGTATCTGTATGAATTGGGCCATATGATCAGAGATGGAAACATTGAGATTTCCTGTTACTATCTCTTGAGAATGAAATTTAATCACAACATTGTCAATTAAACTTTTCGATGTTGATGAAACCCTAGTTGGTTCGGTAATGAAAGCAAATAATGCATTGGAACGAATGATGTCGTGAAAAAGGGATTTATCTGTCGATTTTTCGTATTTTAAAAGGTCGATATTATAGTTTCCTATGAGGATAATATCTTTTTTTTTTTTCATTTAATGTTTCTAATATTCTGTTTAAATAATTGTTATTGAAATCTTTGATTGTCGTCGGCGGCTGTCAGTCGATGCATTATTTTAATAAAGCTTTGTAAATTTGAAAATCTTTCCTAGCCTAGCAGGTGGTATTAGAGTTTATGTATAGGAGGGTACAGTCATTATTGACTTCAGTGGGAGAGTCTTCGATTTTATAGTTCTCAATATTTACATCAGTATATAATTGCCTAGATTTTTTTTTAATCTAGATTCAGTAATCCTAATTATTTAAGAATCCATCGAGTTAATTAAAGCTTTCAGTTAATCAATATGGAACGGCAGTGGTTAAATGCTTAAATGTAAAAGATTTGTTGAAAAAGATTTCACTCTATAGCATTTGTAGTCTTCAATGTCACGATATTTAAAGTCTATTGCAGTGTTAGAAATATCATTGAGGTCCTTAAAAAGAGTTATCATTTACTAAAGTTGTCAACAAAAAAGTATTACATTGCACTCAGAACAGTACCATGGTAAAGGAACTTTCATTAGCTTTATATATTTTTTCCTGCTTAGATGAACACATTCAATATGCACCTATTCAACATAGTGATCACAACCCAGTTGTCGGAAAACTGGACTGTCAGACAAGTGGGAAACCATTTAATTGACAGCTCAATTTTCCGACAAACTGACTTGTTCGACATGTACATTTTTTTCCCAATTGTTCGACATCGATGCCCAGTTCTCCGAAATTGATGCCCAATTGTCCCACATTAATTTCCGTCATCGATACCTAGTCGTGGCTAAATTTTTTACTGCTTTTGTTTCTTTGATGGAGCTAGCTCCACTTTGGGAGCAGAAAACAAGACTTTAGCAGATATTTCGGGAATGTTGAGCAAAAAATTCGTCATGTTTGTTTTTTTTCCGAACTCGAATTAATTCAACTTTCATTGTCGCTCTTGATGTATCTCAAAGTACGTTCTATAATTTCCTGAATACTTATTGACATATTCTAATTATATCAATGACACCATACCAAATATTTCGACATCCGCAATCCCTTGAGATTTTGATCAATAATATATTTTCAAAACGTTCTTGAAAAATTTTCTATTAGATTTTTCAATCTTTGAGAAAAGTAAACTTTGTTAAACGATACTTGTGTATATTTTATAAAAAACGACGATTCCAAGTTCCATTTGTCGATAAATTTGTCCAAAAAGTCAACGTCATGATCTATAAAAACAACAACAAAATCTATGTAAACGTATATTGAGTTAACATAGTGTAGCTCTTTTAGATTTTTTTATATCGGAATATCAAAATTTGATGGAGCCTTCCAACAATCTTAACTTTTTCGATTTTAAGCCAAAAAATGTTCTTAAATTGCTCTTAATGTCCGGTAAGATAAGATAAAATGATATTTCATCTTTAGAAAGTTTTTAAAGGAAATGATATTAGAAGCTTTGATGTTCTTGACTTTAATGAGTTGGAAGTTACCCTGTTGGGGACTTTTATTCAGATAAGGAACGCTGTGTGACTTCTGATATTTTGGTGTGCTGTGAGGGATTGGGTGAGTGAAAAGATGAACCTGACCACCAGCATGTCCCCATACCCAATTTTGGTTAAGTACCCCGCCCACTCTCCACCCCTTACACTATAGTAAGTCCTTACACAATTTGTCCTTACACAATTAAATAGAATAGGGAATGTTGAATACAGTAAAAAAAGTCATGCATGTAAAGTAACAAGCAGTACTAGCTATTTGTGTTTCATAGCCTATTAGTTTATTAGAAATTTATCATATACCAGTTTAAAAGCATCTCTTTTATCTCTCCAAATTGTGTGAAAATTTTATTTTCTTTTACGTCTCGTTATCATAACAGCAATACAATATTATCTGGCAGATTTCAGCAGTTTGTTAATTATCATATATTTTATATATGCAGATGAATTTAACAGCATTTTTGGGGCAAAACACCTAAAAAATATTTATGTAGGGAGAACTGTGTTAGAAATTGGTTTTAATTCAGCCGTTTTAGAGTTTAACGAGGGTAGCTTGAGTATAAGTATTGTCTTTAAACAATTTGGAATTGATGCTTTGAGAAACTCTCAAGATAAAGAGTATATTGTAGGACGTGAGAAAAAAAGTTGTGAAGACGGTAAAAAGAGTAGAGAAGCAATAAGAGTTGTAAAGAAAGGTTTAATTGACACGCAGAAAAATAAAAACAACTATAAACCTGGTGGTTATTAGCTATGTACGTTAAACATACATATTTTTTGAAAACTTTAATTGCGTTTTTTACAAATCATATATTTTCTCTAACATCTTATTTGAAACATCATATCTAGCTCTGCATTATCTTTAAAGTTTTGAAATTTCCAGTAAATATCCCTAAAGTACATTGAATATAAGTACAAGGATTTTAACCCTTTTTCAAATTTCATGAATTTTGGTGAATTCTTTTATTAATTTGTTTGTGCTCGTCATTAGTTTTTGAAAAATCTGCCATTATAAATTTTTAGGAAAACTAATTTTTATATTTTTTTGCTCGTGTTTTTCATTTATATTATAGTATGCTACATATCAAGTTTCAGAGCATAATATACAAGAACGACGTTGTATTTTTGCCACAAAATATTTAAAATAGTACAAAAAGCTGAGTCAGCAAAAAAACTGTGTTGTTTTATTTTGACTTTACAATTATTACTACAAAAATAAGATTTTAATTTATCTCAATGAGACAATAAAAAATGTGGCTTTTTTTTAGAGACACCTCAATTTACATATCAAATTCACATTTTATTTTTTACACCTATACTTTTTACACCTGTACTTTGTCCAATTTAATTCAAGACTTCGAAATTTTATGAGGATTTATTATTATTAATTATTATGCTACAAAAATATACAGTGTAAATAAAATCTTTCATAAAAATATATCTAAAATTAAACTTTTAAGTTGCTCTTATTTACCTAACTATATAATTTCAGTCAAAGAACGGAAACATTCTAGAAGACCGCTTTTTTTTTTCTTTTTTTTTTTTTTATATAGATACATTATTACGAATTTGGGACACAGGACTGGGACAGACATACACCATCTAAATTCTGCTATAATATGCTGCCCGAAATTAGATGGTGGTTTCACCGTAAGCGCAGTCATCAAGTGGGCTCGAACCAGAAACCTTTTCACTACGGTCTCCGTAGTTCGGCTCCTTAGACCACTGCGCCACGGATCTACAAAGACCGCTTGTGTCTTATTATCTAATAGTTGGAGTTTTAATCTGAATCAAGATAACTCGAAAATTTGCTAATTTAAAGTAATTAATCACTTCAATGGAAACTCGAGTACACTCCCGTTAAAGAACTTTGAGAGAAAACCAGCAATTAAAGATTTGAAAAACTGAGTTCAATTTTTGGCAAGCTGTATATTTTATACGTTATCATCGAAAAAAAATTGCGGGAATATTTTCTTCAGAAACCTAGCAAGAGACCTAGTTCTATTAGTTTTTTGTTTCAAATCCAAATTTTAGTTCTAAATGTTTCTTAGGGTGTTTCTTAATACCAGGGCACTGACACATTCAAGAATTAAAATCATTTAAGAAAAGATTAAATCAAATTGCATTGCATTGGAATGTGTTGATTCGAATTGAAATGTTGAGATAAGTTACTTTAATGCACTTTCTTACTCAAAAACATTGTTTCTTTTGATTTCGGACAACTGGGCATCGTTGTCGGACAACTGGGAACCAATGTCGAACAACTGGGCAAAAAGTATAGATGTCGAACAAGTGGGTTGTTGGACAACTAGGCTGTCGAACAAGTGGGATGTCCTCGAGGCAGAAAGACTAATTATTTTGAGCTGTAACGTTACAGAAACTAGCTATCGGCAGAGACACCAGCTTAGCTGATATGCGCTAAGCCTCCGGTTTGAGCCTTGCCATGGGTCTTTTTTATTAAGTTCGACTTTCGATGACCTCCAACCATTAAGTATATATTTTTTTCAAAAAATTGATTGGAAACTCATTGTTTGTTTTCTATTTTTATAGATTATTCCCACTGGAGATCAATACATCAACTTATAGTTTGCAGACCAAATAAATATGGGGTCATCCCACTTGTTCGACAGTGCAGTTGTCCGAATTTTGTCGGACAACTGGGCTGTCGAATAAGTGGAAACCCATTTTTCTGGTATCCCAGTTGTATGATAATCCAATTGTTTGACATATAAGTTTTTTTACCCAGTTGTCAGCTAATATTTTCTGTTGTTTCTTTACCAGCAGAAGTTATATGAAATGCACAAAACTAATTTCAAAAAAGGTGTTTTTTACCCGTTGTTTTATGTTGTTTTGAAAATGCTGAATTAACACGATCTAGCATTTCTCTATGCCTTACTTTAAAACAATATAAAAAATTTATTTCAAATAATGCACACTAATCAATTCGAGCATATATTGGCTTTAGATATGAGTTCTATTTTACAAATTTAGTCCGCAAATATCATTTTTAAGCATTCTCAATCCAAAATCCCAACCAGTTCTCCCAATTTGATGTTTAGCTGAGCGACAAAATTTTTGTGGAAACTGAGCTTTTATTTAACATCTCCATTCCTCGTAATAAATAGCTATATTCCAAGGAAGGGCAATGGAAGGGGGTAGGGTCTTGAGATGTCAGACAAGTGACATACCTGTATTCAAATATTTTCGGGCAGCTATGACGTCACAGCTTTGTAGTATTAGACGTAGAATGAATTTTTCGCTTTAATTTAAAAATTTTCGGTCTTATAGGTTATACTGTAAAAAATATATACCTTATGTTGTCCACCATAACTTATTTATGATTTTCTGGCCAAGCGGTTAAGACTTTCGTTTCTGGAACTGAATTACGAGTTCTATTCCCCTTAGAAACCAATAACTTTCTTTACTGTAAACTGAAATTGGACCTCTAACTGCACCAGGACCAAACCCTTGTGCTCTTTTGGAAATATAGCTTGCTATTTGTTGGTTCTCACATACTTACTTACTTATCGGGGTGATCCGAAAAAAGCACAAATATGACAAATTATCCAAACTTGAGCATGTTTAAAGAGAGAGAGAGAGAGAGAGAGAGAGAGAGAATGTTATATTTAACGTGGGGAACCAACAAATTGTCGAGAAAATATTTCCAGATGGGCCCACATGGCGGGTCTTGGAGTACTTAGAACGCCCATTTGCGTCTACGAAATTCGCTCAACCAAACAACCCCACCAAATTGAGCTAGGTTGCATTACACAATGAGTTTTGCTTAGAAACTCAGAATAAGATGGAAATAAATTACCGCCAGAGGTGGGAGTATTTATTTGTTAAAATGTTTCAATATAATAATTAAAGAATTTTTAAAATTCCACAATGGCGGGTAAACTACACAAATTTTACCGCAAAACATACATTTTGTGAGATCCAAACTAAAGTTAACAACATCAGAATCTTTGGAAGACTTGTAAAACACGATAATACTTTCCGTTTGACTGATGGGATTTGAATATATCATATTTTAGAAGTTGTGTTAATTTGTTAAGGCATATATGAAATATCACAGAAAATAACTTCATTTTAAATTTAAAATCTCTATTTAACTAAAAAAATGAATTTTAGAGAAAATCTATTTGTCACATCACACGGAGCACTTAGATCTCTTGCATATACCCCGAAAATTTCATATCAAAAGCTTATTCCGCTCTTAAGAAATTTTCTTTTGAATTTATGACATTGTCAGGAAATCGGAAAACCAAGAAAAGGACAAAATTTAAACAAAATCATAAAATTAAGTCATAAATATACATAAAAACTCAATAAGAACCAGCTTGAAAGGAGTCTACAGGTTCTTTCTGTTCTAATTTGTCAGTGCAACCTTTCTTCTTGGCTCTCAAACTTTTTCTACGCTTTTGAGCTACTTCAGATTGTTTTTTTCCATGCGGTTTACGCTTGAGTCATCAAGCTTTTTAACAACATTTTCTGAAATTTCACCTTTTAATCTAAAACTCCTAACCTTATTAACCGGTGTAACTATTAATTCCATCCATTTTACCTATAAAAAAACATACGTAGTGCATATACATTTTCATACAACTGAAGAGTTTATCTACAGTTTGCAACCTCTTTTTACCTTAACACCTTAAACTATTTCTCTGATGGTTTAAGCCACTGATAAGAGTTCGTCTCGAATAAGACCACCTATTATTTAAATTCTTTTTGACAAATAAGCCCCATTCTTGTATAGATGAAGTTCTACAACATATCCTAAATTTATGCCAGAAAACTTGCAGAAACAACACCCATGAAAATCGTTTATTAGAGAAACTTAGAAGCACTTGATGTTTCCTTCTTCTCTAATATCATTTAAATATGTAAAAAATATATTATTAAACGGGTCGTTTTGAATATTCTCTGAATTTTCAAGAGTTTATTCGATCTTAAATGATGACACATTCTTTAGTTAAAATATAATTCAACGAGTAAAGAAATAAAGATAAGCGTCAAAATCCTGACAAAGTATTGTACGAAATTGTTTAGATAAAAATAAGAACAATGAAGCTATAAATTGAGATTTTTGAGTATTTGGTAAATTAAGAATATTTATTAACCATATAAATATGTGTAAAAGATAAAAGAAATTGTTCGTAAAATCCCTTACTCGAGTAAAAAGTAAAGGCTTTTCACGAGAAATAAATTTTGCGAATGGACATAAAACATTATTTTCGCGAGAACTTAATTTTGCGAATTGGAAAATAGTAGGCTTTTCGCGAGAATTAAATTTCACGAGTTGCTTATTTCCTCAAAAGAAAAGTCACATTATTTTGACAATTACCACTCGCAATCTACTTATTAGGCTATGTTTAGTCTGAAAATTAACGATTTAAAATAAAAATCAATCATTACAATACGTAAAAAAAGGAACTCGAATATACTACTTTATTTTAGTACATTTTAATTTAATAGGAACAGTTAGGCTGAAAAGGAAGAAGAAGCTGTGACTGACCGAAGCCGAGAGATTAGTTAAACATTAACTTTTGTCATAAAAGTACTACAAAATAAGAATATATCTGAAATCTTGAAAAAAAGAACACTTTGCCTCCGCAAATTTTACCGATTCTTTGAAAAATAGGTTACGCTAGTCTATTTATTGGTTTATAATTATGTATTTCTAAACCATGAATAAGACTTAAGAAAAGCAGGGGCACATTAGGGATAAAAAAAATGTGTGAAGACATAATAATGTTGTATATTATTTTACGTAAAATTTAACTTTCGTCATTTACAAATAGATCTGAAAATATATTTCTCTGGAAATCTAAGTTTTCTTCGTCCTCCCACTCCGAATCAGAGTCGACACGTTCATTCAAAAAGTTACTTGCAAATTCTTTGTCAACAGTTTGAATTTTCCTTGTGTCATTTTCATCGTTGAATCGAATGGGACAAATTCCTGGAATGGGTCGAGTGACGGCAAAGCTGCACTTCCTAATTCAATAGCATCGGCAGTTCCATCGATTAACGGCAACATGTTGACTGCCATTCGGAAAACATGTTTTTCATAAATCGCTTAAAATAAGAGGCTAAAAAAGATGAGTCATATTTGCAGGGACATTCAATAGTAAAATGTTGCTTTCTTCAAAATTTCAAACAACTTTTGTTGTGGTTTGACATCGAAATACATCTAAAATAAATAGAGCGAAAAAAAAAAATGGCCCTAAAGAGTGATGGTAAATGTGGCTGTCATTGTACGTTTGTCAAAAGAGCCAGCAATAACAACACTCTCTGAACTTTTTAATGCTAAAGTGTGAAAGTAAGAAAGAAAACTTGAAGATTTTAGACCTTGCTTGTTTGGTTCCTCATAACTTGTGCATCGAGTTAAAAGACACAATCCCTAGAAAGTGAGACTTATCAAAGGATGAACGTAAAACCCAAGAAGAAATCAGGGACGTACTTCAGATGCGAGATTGTTCGAAAACAAAGGACAAAAGTAAGGAGGCAGGGGTGTTGAGAAATGTTTTGAAAGAACAATTTTGGGCTGAAAATATAAAAGATATATTTTACTACATTGTTTTTTTATTGAAAATAGTTACGTCAATATATATATATTGTCTTTTAAATATTTTCTTCCTGTAAATAACTTGAAAAACTTTGTTCTACAGGGCTTGAACTTGAGCTTCCACTTCTGGGATACTGATGTTGCAGGGGTGGACTTGCAAATCTGGACATGTACTGAGAACCGTAGGCGTAGTATTGTGGTTACTGTGTTTGATGCGGACCCAAGCCACGTAAAATTTGCATCATTTGCAAATGGGCGTTGCACTGCATCTGCATAAGGTTTTTCTCGTGTTCTCTGGCACTTTCGTTATCTTCACGTAGGAGCTCTACCAGGTTTTGTGAGACTTCTCTTTTAAGATAACTGTTGAGAGATGACATTGTAGATTTTAAATCCTCTTTAAGGGTTGTAGCTTTTTTCGTCTTTTTGGTTGGAACAAACTTTTTTACATTCACATCATTTTTACGCTTTAAACCTGAATTTTCACATTGATTCTCACTTTGATTAACATCATCTTCTTCTTCGCTCTCTTCGTCTTCCTGTTCATTGTTGTCATTATTTTTGAATCCAGGTTCGATAGCTTGCTCGGATTGGCATGAATCTCTCGTAGAAACTAGGGCGTATAACTGAAAAAACCACGACCCTAGTCCCTTTTTCCTCGATGTTCTTGATGCCTGAAGAAGTCTTTTGTAAAAGGCTGACTTTTTTGCATTTTGACATACAACTTTTAAATTTTACTCTAGTCTGCTCGACAGAAAACGGAAATGAATCATCATACAGTTTGTTCAGCTCTGCGCTGACTTTTTCATATACCTCACGGTTCTTTTGTGGCTTGTTATTGGTAAAAATCAGTTTCTTCTTGAAATATTCGTTTTCGCATATTGTGTCTACTAGATTGTTAATCCCGATCTTCCCACTGAGCCCTTCGGCCAGCTTTTTTAACTTTTTTTTTGTGGTGTTGGCTCCTTAATTTCTTTAGCAATTCGGCAGCGGCAGATTCAATTCTTCCGACGTTTTCTAACAAACGCACTTCGAGCACATAGCCAAATCAAAAATTTAAAAACTTCTTTTGTGTTTACTTTTTCAATGTTTATATTCTAGATTTACTAACATGCCCATATATGGAAAGGATACCATTCTACTGTTGGCTTTAAAAACGAATAGTTTTAATTCGATGCGATTTAAATGCGACATATGAATCCATGTCGAATTTCAATTTTTTTGGTACACTCAACCGAATTAACGATGTTTATTCGGATTAAGTTAATAAGTAGATTCATATGTCGCATTTATCCCGCATTTAATAGGCATATAGTTTTTTTTACCTTCAATAATTTAATTCGATGCGGTATAAATGCGTTCTTGTGAATTAGGCCTTAGCCTTTTAGCAAACACCATCCTAACATACCCTTAGGCCTAATTCATAAAAATTAGCAGTGACATCAAGTCTTATAAATTGGATACTTTGGTAGATCTTGTGCGGAAGATGTAAATTAGTGGTTGGACTGGTGTTGGTGAAAGTGAGGTTGGTGCTGATGATGGTGATGTTGGTGATGTGCAGAAGAAGGCTCCTTTGATGGATTTTGGTAATGTGACCAGAAGACATGGGATGTTGGATGCAAGATCATGCCGTGATATGGATCTGGCTGGTGTGAAAAGAAAGATAAAGCCAAAGGAAAAGTATCAGCAGTACCAACGTGGTGTGAAGAAGCAGAAGAAGGAAAAGCTCAGTAGAAGAATTGTGAGGAAGTATGGAATCATTGACAATTTGCTGCATTCGAACAAGAATGCAGAGACGGTGAGACAGGAAATGAAGCAGTTGGTTGATGTGTTTGCATTGCTCTCAAATCTTTATGGTGAATGTACAAGTCAAGGAGAAGATGATGAATGGTACGAGGAGATTGATGAAAAGATATGTGCTCGTACAAGATGAAGATCCACAACTGGCTGAGAGAAGATGAAGAGGATAACGCCTCGAAGAAGTCTTCAAGATCATCAGCTGGGTCAAAGTCAAGTTCGAAGTCGAAGGCAAGTGGAAGATCGAGGCTGACAAGCCAAGAAAGAGCCATGGAATAGAAGCTAAAGATAGCTGATCTCATTGCTCAGAAACAGTACATGGATAAGATCAACCATATTGAGTAGGGGGCAGTTCGTGTAAAGTTAGAAGAAGAATTAGCAAGAACGAAGGCAAGAATGCAAGTGCTGGAAGAAGCAGAGGAGAAGTATAGTGCCCTGAAGAAGACACCTGTGGAAGCCAGTAAAGAGAGGAAAGATTTGAAACCGCTTCAGTTAGAAGAAACGATGAAGCAGCTTGACTTAGAAGATGCGGAACTGGAAAAGTTGATGGAACCGTTCAAGTTGAAAGAGACAAAGAAGCGACTCAGTTCAGAAGTTGCAGACAGAGGTAAAAGATGAGGTTAGTTTGAGGAGAAGTTTGAAGTTAGGATCATCAAATGATATTGATAGTGTTTCCATGCTGTTATGCCGGATTCTGAAGCAGAAATCCGCACCTGAAGTTGACATAGAGACGTTCGATGGCAATCCCTTGTATTACCAATACTTTGTGGCTTTGTTTGAAGAAGTCGTGGAGACAAAGGTTGATGATGAGAGAGGAAAATTGAATCGACTTATCAAGTATGCAAATGGTGAAGTTGGAGATATGATCGAACACTGCACCCAGCTACCAGCTGACAAAGGATATTTGATGGCACGGAAGCTTCTAGAACAACGATACGGAAATCGTCATCTTGTGTTTGCGGCTTATATGAAAGAAGCGAAGGCTTGACTGCAGATTCGATAAGGGCTACAGATCGTTCATAAATTTCTTGCTGAAGTGCAGAAGTATTGCTGAAAGTCAGTATCAGAATTCGCTTGACGCGCCTGATGTGATATGCATTCTTGTGGCAAAGCTGCCTGGTCGTAATGTTGATGGGTGGAATAGAAGATGCATGGATCTTAGAAGAAAACGCAAGAGAGGGCCATGTCTGAAAGACTTCATTAAATTTGTGGAAGACGAATGTACATTGGTGAATGATCCTCTCTTCTCAAGAGAAGCATTGAGTGAGTATCTTCCAAAGGTTGAAAGAGCACCAAGTAAACATTGAAAGGTCAAGGCATTTGTCACCCAAACAAGCAATGAAAAAGAGAAAGATAAGGAATGTTGTTTTTGTGGGAAAGGGCATAATTTGGATGATTTGAAGTTGGCTGTTGAAGACAGGAGTATCTTCTTAGGGAAGCATAAGTTGTGCTATGGTTGCTATGTGCCAATCTCCGATGGTCATACTGCATGGACATGTCCAAAAAGAAGAATTTGTAAGAAGACCCACATCCGACTGGACTCCATGGTTTCAGCCTGTATAAATCTGGTGATAAAAATGCAAACAAAGAGGTGAAGAACTGTGCTTTAAGAAAAGATGGTAAAGCTATCAGTATGTGTAAAATTCCAGTTAAGGTTCGTCATAATGGTGGACAAGTGAATACTGTATATGCTATGTTGGATACCTGCAGCCAAGGAGTATTTGTTAAAGGCTCTTTGCTAGAAGAGCTGGCAATAAAAGGCAGTGGTACAACAATCAACATAAAAATATTGAATGTAAGCCAAAGACACAAGAGCTTGGTTGTCAATGGGTTTCAAGTCTCAAATATCCACGAGAATAACTGGATAGATTTGCCGACAACCTATTCAAGAGATGAGATTCCTGTAGATCCAGATGAGATTGCCACAGCTGTGAAGTTGAAGAAATGGCATTATTTGAATCCAATAAATGAGTTTGTTGGTCAAAGGGATAAGGTGGAGATGCTTATTGGAGCAAATTGTGTGAAGGCACTACTCGAAGTCATCTCAAGTGAAAATGAAGGACCATATGCATATCGAACTAAGCTTGGTTGGTGCATTGTTGGCCCGATTAAAACAGGAAAAAAGAAAATTCAGACTTTGAAATGCAATAGAGTTGCAGTTTGTGATGCTGGGACTGCTGGAGTCTGAAGGCACTATTTTGAAGTCCACAACAAATTCCAAGATCTAGACGTCAAGTCAATGCTAAAGAAGATATACCTTGGAGATTTCACTGAAACAAAATTAGAATCAAATCTCATGAATAAACATCTAGAAGAGTTATCAGAGGATGATAGAAGATTCCTTACTATGATGGATAAAGGAGTGAAAAGAATTGGCAAGCACTTCGAACTTCCGTTGCCATTGATGAACTCCAAGAATACAGACTTACCAAACAATCAGTTTGTGGCTGAGAAAAGGATGATCAACCTGAAGAAAAAGTTTGGAAGAAATCCAAAACTGCTTGAGCACTACATCACATTCATGAATCATATATTTGAGAAGGGCTATGCACGGAGGTCAAAAACTCCTGAACATAAAGGAAGAACTTGGTACTTGACCCATCATGGAGTGTATCATCCCAGCAAGCAGGACAAAGTAAGAGTGGTGTTTAATTTCAGTTCTGAATATAATGGAAGATCACTGAATAAAGAATTGATTCTGGGACCAGGTCTGACGAACCAAATAGTCCATACCTTGACACGATTTCGGGCTGAGCAAGTAGCATTTATGGCAGACTTTGAAGCCATGCTCTATCAAGTCTTTGTCACTGAAGAAGATAGAAGCTTTCTTCGTTTCTTGCGGTGGGAAGACAATGACTTGTCGAAAGATCTGGTGGATCATGAAATGTGTGTTCATGTGTTTGGTGGTGCATCTTCACCTAGCTGTAGCAACTATGCACTCAAAAAGACATCAATAGAGTATGAGCCGACCCTTGGAAAAGAAGCTGCTGAGACACTTCAGAAAAACTTCTACGTGGATGATATGTTGAAGTCGATTGAAACAGAAAGGAAGGCAATTACTCTAATTCAGGCTGTGACTGCTATGTGTGAAGCTGGCGGATTTACACTAACAAAGTTCGTCAGCAACTCTAAAAAAGTTATGAGGTCAATACCTGAAGAAAAATGGAAGACATCTGTAAAGGATCAAGATATCAAAGACAAGTGTCTTCCAACCGATCAAGTCTATGGAATACACAGAAAGATGTATTCGGTTTCAAGGTAACAGAGAGAGACAAACCCTTGACGAGAAGAGGATTTTATCAATATTGAGTAGTGTCTACGACCCACTTGGCTTTGTGATCGTTTTACTCGTTGAAGATGATGTAGACGGACTTCATCGAGATGAGGAGCCATGACGATGAGCCACGGTTATGTTTCGGGATGAACTTCATCTCAAGAGGAGCCATGTAAATGCCATGATGGATT
>JAUZNK010063335.1:0-14693 GCA_035046665.1 Euphysa ruthae
TCTATGTATGTATGTATCTATGTACGTACTTATGTATGTATGTATGCATGTATGCATGTATGTATGTATGTATGTATGTATGTATGTATGTATTATTTATTTATTACTGAGTAATGATATTTTAAGCAATAATCATCTATAAACTTCATCAATAAACTTCATCATATCAAGGCATTTATTTGTGAAAATGCAGAAAAGCTTCATCCTTTTTTCTTTATATAATACTTAAGTTAATTCAATTTCCAGAAAAAATTTTGTTTTTAATCGCAAAGGGTTATAACTTGAGCAAGTGGATATGCTTAAAATAAACAAAGAGAGAAAAACAAATATCAAACTTTATTCACCAAACTTAGAAGAAAAACAATAGATTTTAAACCAGCTTTTTGGGGTGCCTTTGACTAA
This sequence comes from Euphysa ruthae, assembly GCA_035046665.1. Classification (NCBI taxonomy): domain Eukaryota; kingdom Metazoa; phylum Cnidaria; class Hydrozoa; order Anthoathecata; family Corymorphidae; genus Euphysa; species Euphysa ruthae. The sequence continues at coordinate 403 of JAUZNK010063335.1, forward strand.
CTTCATATAAATTTAATTTGCCTATAAAGGATGTTCATTTAAAATGCCATATCCATGATAAAATAAATATTTCAAGCATAAAAAAAAAAAAATTATAACCTCATCTGATTCGGCATATTGGACAATTGCCATTACATCTTTCTTACCAAGTAAATTGTTTATACCATACTCATATAAATGAATACGAAATTTATCTTCCCGATTTAACACATGTTGGATGTCGATTGCTCGTATCACACTAAAAAAAATTAGCAAACAAATAAGATAAGTATGAATGTTCTCACAGATCCTCAAAGTTTTAAATTAACATAAAGTATGTTTACTAAGTTTATTACTAAGACCTCTTAAATGTAAATAATTTCCTTTGTACAAAAATGTGCATATACATTTCATTTTACATTGATGAATTGATTTGCAGAAAGTATCAGCCATGTTTATATAATGGAAATGTGACATATTTACATCAAAGTAAGGCTAATGGTGACTTATTTTTGGAGAATTGTTTTTAATAAATCACAGTTTATTTTAACGTACTTGCATCTAATTTTATTTTCTTCCCAAGTAATGAAAAAAATAATGGACGATTTCTCTCAAAATGCCTTATTGGAAAGTTTTTTGCCAAACAACTCCATCTTAATTTCATAGCTGGCCACTCTGATACAGAATTCCTGACAAACTATTCTCAGCCTAAACTAAGTGTTAGTTAACTTCTTGTAATAACTCTTCCAAGCAAACTCCTTTTCTTCTTCTGTGCAAAACAAAACAACCCTGTCATTACATATAAACTTCTCATCTATAACATCCTGATTAATATTTCTCATTTGCTTCGCTAATTTAAACACTTTGTTGCACTGAGTTTTCTTTCTCAACACATCTGCAACTGTACTGTTTTCTGTTTCTAATTTTGCTACATACAATGCTACATGTGCACAGTGCTCGGTCTCTAAGTAAATATTTTTTTTAGCCTCGCTCTTTTTCATATTGGTCAACCCCACCATTCTACCACCAAGTCTGTTTATGTCTAACGGGCCCTTCCCACAACTAACAGGTGATATCAGTGGCTTTTATGAGATTATTTCTCAAAGCAGCCAAATATTTTTAACGTTATCACAATTACAGCGACCATCAAGAGCCAAGTGCTTAACTTTAGCACTGAATTGTCTTGCTACATGCTCTTCTTAGTTGGTCCTATACTTCACCACCCTCTTGTCAGGATTTCTAACTGGGAAACTGCCTATTTGTGTTTGACAACCACCTGAATCATATGTTATCACCCTACTCTGCTACTCATTAAACCATGTGTTGCAAACCACTATAGCTGTGATGGTCATCCCCCTTGTTCCACAGCCCAGTTGTCTTGAGATGTTGGACAAGTGACATACCTTTGGGGTCTCTCGTCTTGCCTTGGTAAGGTCAAAGGACTGACAAAAAATTTGAGACAGCGAAAGTTCGAGATAATGGGTGTTCGAGATTAAACGTCCTGATGGTAGGGAATAAAGTATTGATTAAAATGTTCAAACCACAAGTGCAATGTGACATTTCTATTCAGAGTTATAAATTTTTTAACCTTTAAGCCTAGTGCATATCAAAAAGTTTTATTCTTTTTACCGTGTAATTTTGAGGGCTAGAATTAAATTCCAGGCATAATTCTTATTGCATATGTCCCCATTTAGCTATGACGTAATTTTTTATGATAAGAATTACACAATTTTTTTATAAGAAACCTACTACTAAGTACCTTCAAAATGAAAAAAACTTTAAAAACTAAAAAGAAACAATGCTTTAGAGGCAAGAAAAATTGCGAAGAATTTATCTCAGCATTCAAATTTGATTCAACACATTCGAATGCAATTTGATTTAATCTTCCCTTAAATAGTTATTAAGAAACACCCTAAGAAACTTTTAGAACTAAAACTTGGATTTGAAACAAAAAATTAACAGAATTAGGACCTAGCAAGGCCTTCTTGAGAAAAATTAGTGTATTGCACAAGTTTTACAAGAGATCCAAAAAATTTTAAGTGAAGCACTTTACCTTTTTCCTAAACCAATAATTTCTTCAAAGTCTTGAATTAAATATGGCAAAGTATAGGTGTAAAAAATAAATTGTGAACCTGATATGCAACTTGAGACAGTTCCTCAAGAAAAAGCCACAATTTTTTTTTTGTCTCATTTAGATACATTGAAATCTTATTTTTGTAGTAAATGGGTAAAGTCAAAATAAAAAGAAGTGAGATTTTCAAAATTAAAATTTTAAGGACGTAAACTAAAATATTTTGTGACAAAGTTATATGACTATTCTTATATATTATGCTCTGAAACTTGGCATGTAGTATATTATAATATAAATGAAATATAAAAGTGAAAAAATTTATAATGGGAGATTTTGTAAAAAATTAGTGATGCGCATAAATAAATTAATATAAAAATTACTAAATTAATATATATATATATAATAATCACCACAGCTTTTTTTTTCCAATTAAACCTTTCTTTACAGCTCTTATTGCTTTGTTCTCTTTTTCCCATCTTCACATATATTAGTTTCAGATTCTACAACATGTTCTTTATATCAACATCTTGAGAGTTTATCAAAGCATTTACCACCATCAGTTCCAAGTTGTTTAGAGACACTACTCATATCCAAACTTCCCTCATTAAACTCTAAAACAGCTGAATAATAAATACCAATTTCTAACATAGTTCTTCATGCATATTTTGTCCCAATGATCTTGTTAAATGCCTCAATATATAAAATATATGATAACATGCTGCTGAATTTTGCAGATAATATTGTATTGCTAGTATGGTAATGAGACATAAAAAGAAAAGAATATTTTCACACAATTCGGAGAGAAAAGACATTATTTTTCTAAAATGGTAGATGATTAACTTCTTATAAACTGGCAGGCTATACAACACAAATAGCTGATACTGCTTATTACTTTACATAACTTTTTTTATTGTATTCAACATTCCTTATTCTATTTATTTGTGTAAGAGCAAACCTTACTATAATGTAAGCCTGAGGTGGTTAGGGTTCCTTTTTTCATTCACCCAGCCCCTAACAGCACACCAAAATGACAGAAGTCATACAGTGTTCTTTATTTCAATAAAAGTCCCTGACAGGGTAACTTACAAGACATTAAAATTAAGAACATAAAAAGCTTCTACTATAATTTTCTTTAAACAGTTTCTAATAAAGAGCTTATTCTACCATTTTAACTGGATATTGAGAACAATTTACGAACATTTTTTTAAATCGAAAAGATAAGATATGTTGGAAGGCTCAGTCGAGGTCTTCCAATAGGCACCATTTTATATGGCAAACTGGTGCTCGGATTCCGAGTCGCATGGCTGCAGCCACGTTTTCAGATATTTTTTAATTATCCTTCAGCTTTCTAACAAATGCTCATAATTTGGGATGAGGAACACCTACATCAGCATTCTATCTACCCTGGAACGACTCTACATTGTTATTAGTGCGGATATTAGTGTCTTTTCAAAGGGAAATTAAGTTCCTTATTTTGTGTGGAAAGAGTGAATATTTACCCATCAAAGTATTTTCAAAATAATCAAAAAAAACTTGAAGGGTTGCAATCTTCTTGTTGATATGCAGTTTTGAAAAGCTATATACAATGCAGTATACGGTGTAAGGATAGAAAACTGAGTACCAAATTCTTCCTTATCAATTTCCTAAGCATGTCATTATGATAATCATTCCACAAGCCATTTTCACCAGCATGCTTCCAAATCGCTTTGGAATGAAAATCCTGATGAATGGCTACAGCAAGAGTGGCTTCAAAATCAATGACGATTCCATGGGGTGCTAAATGTGTGGAAATATTTTCTTGAATCTTCAAGTCTTGATTATAAAATATTATGGCAGCTGGGTTAAGGAAGCAAGAATTCTTGGCAGGGGGTCATATGGGTCAAAAAATTTCTTTTAGTATCTTTTAACTTCATGCAGAATTTAAAATATAGATATAAATGGAATAATAAGAGTTAAGAATAATAAGAGTTACCTAAAAAAAAAGGAATTTTTTTTCAAAAACTGAAAATACAACTTTTCCACATTTATAAGCCAAAATAAGATCCTTGAAAAATTTGTATTGCAACTGAAAGCGCGATGAAAAAAATGCATTGAATGCACTCTTATGTACATAAAATACCTAAAGGGTTAGTTATAGATGTGCCTTGTATGAATTAAAAGACGTTTGTTAGATTATTCTCATTGTTTTTACACAGGCTTATAAGTATTATAATTAAATTTTTTAGGAGTCTGTTCTTATATTTTAAATTTAGTTTAAACATTTTTTTTTATTTTTTTAATATAGGTTATTTACTCTTTCTGGATCTGCTAAATAACAATCTTATGCCTCTGCCTGCTACTTCTCAATTCAGTTTACCATATGACGTGTATTTCCAATTCAGCTCAAACCATCAGTGTTATTTCTTTAGCATTATAATTTTTCACAGATTTATTTTACTGTTTTTATTAGATGATTTTGAATCTAATCCAGGTCCTGCACAGCAAATCTTGTGAGGAAATGATTTAAATAATTATTTATAACAGTGGCAAAATTTGACAAATTGATAGACTGAAATTACTCATGAAAAACACAAGAACAAGCAAAATAATGGCTATATATCATAAATATATACCATATATATCATAGATTATAATAGAATATATCATAGATTATGGTGATCAAATCCTTCCAACAACACAAAATCCCTCAAAGATATTGAGATTTCCCTATCATGGGAAAAGTTTTAATAGCTATAACCCTTATTCCTTAAGGCAGTTTTTAGACTGAAATCCTTATCATCATTGCAAAATTTTTAAGTAAATAATTATATAAAACCAAAAATGTTGCATTATAAAGTTAAAGCTAATTGAGACAAAATTGGTTGGATGAAGATGATATGATCAATGCAATATAAGAAAAAAAGTATGCGGCTGGCTTAAATTTGTTACGTTAAATAACCTATTTTCTAACTTTGCGAGTTCCATTAATCAAGTCAACTTTACATTCATTAAGAGTTGGCGCCATCACTCGTTTTCTGCTTGTCAACTTTTTTTCCAATCTCAGCTTTCTTTAAAACACCTTCTTTCATTTACAGCATGTAATCATATTGCTCTTTTCTTCACTTGAAGTGAAAAATTTTTTGCATTGGTTTTCACCAAGCAACTCAGTATTTTATTTTTTCAAAACTTTTTTGCTAATAAGGATGACCGAAATGGAAATTATGAATTATCATAACAAAATTTTTTGTGTGTTGAATTCTATTGCAGTTTTCTTGTATCGTCAATTACTGTATACCGTATACCGTATTTTAAACTTTGGCTTGGCAACAAGCTTGCCATGCTTTCACAAACCTTTATATATTAATTTCCTCAACAATCTAACAAAACCTTTTTTTTTCCATTCAGTTTAAATTGGGGACATTGGTTAAAGGAATAACAGTGTGCACTTTTTTTTAACTGATGAAAAATCCTGTAAAATTATTCGATAATAATAAAAATAATTTCATTTTCGCTTTCAGATTTTCATTTTCAGATTATTCTTCCACAGCGGATGGAACATATACTTCATCATTATTGAAATTATCTTAATAAAAATAAATGAATCAGTTAAATTTTCGAAAAATTAATATTAGAGACATATCACTTTGACTGCCACCCACATTATTTAAATAACACGAATTCCACCAAAACCTAAAACACAACTACTTCTACCACCACCTTTACCACTGACATTGACAACAGCAAAATTAATATTATCGTCTTTTAGAACACTCCCCAATCCAATGTCAATGCCACATAAAAAAATTATTACTTTCGCTACTGACAAATTGTACACAGAAGCCAATTAAATTATTCTTGTTCATTTATATATTGTATCATATATATACTTCAGTTTAGATTGATCATCTTGATCAGCCGATGTTTGTTTTTGAGAGAAGCTAAAAATTAAATCAAAACTTTGTCATTTATGATTTTTAAATGAATTTGCTTGAAATCTAATTACTTATTTACTACTTTTTATATAATATATAATATAATTATTATATAATATTATAAATTATAATATTATATAAACTATAATTTTTATAGCATTATAGTTATTATTTTTACTTGATCTTTGCTTTTATCTTCCATCATATTATATTATTTTTTATAATTTTTATAACAAGCTGGTTTAATTTTATGGGATGTGTTTTATATTACAACAACAATAGAATTCCTTTAAATGAATAATAAAATAAATAACAAACATTGTCGTTTTATGATAATAATAATGATAATAATTCATATATTTACTATAAAAATTATAATTGTTACTTTTATGATAATAATTTTTATCAGCTGGCTATTGTTATTTGTTATGTAATAAATAATATAAATAATAACTATGAATATAATAATTACATATAATATTAAAAAATTAATAAACACGTCCAGGTTTGAAAGAATACATGGTTTAATAGATACTTACGCTCTCTTCCAGGGTCTTTATTTTCTTTAGAACAGAGGTTATAAAATTGAAATATGATTTATGGAAGAGAGTATTTTTTTTTTCATTAATGAATGGTATTGTAAAGTTGGTAACCGACAAACAAGCATTATTTTAAATTATTGGTTACTTACTTGATTAAAGGATTACAAAAAAAATTATATATTATATATTATATATTCTATAATATAATATAAGATAAAAGCAAAGATCAAGTAAAAATAATAACTATAATGCTATAAAAATTATAGTTTATATAATATTATTATGCATTCTTTTTCTTTGACTGCACTGTAGGGGTAGGATAAAAGTGCATTTATTTCATTTAAAGAATAACTAATAGATTGATGAAAATTCAAACCAGCTTTTTTTCTTCATAAAAAATTCTAGAATAAATGTAATTATAGCTGATCCTTATATATGTCCCTCTCCTCTATTTATATTTGCTCCATAGCAACATAACCTATATTTGCGTCATAGCAACATAACCTACAAAAGATCATCTCACATAACCAACAGTATAAAAAGAAAAGGTGTGATTAATTTTCTAAAATAATCACATTTAAACCTATTCAAGAACTATTATAACACCCTAAAAGCTTTTACTTTGAAATATGGATAAAGGCAGAAAATGATTAAGTAGTTTCAGTAGCTTATGATAACACATATTTAAGTTTATGACAAAACATAGTTACACCACAAATATAAAAAATAGAAATATATTCTATTAAGAACTCTACTTAAAGAAATTGATGTTGATGTAATTTATGCAAAATAATGTATTAATTAAAATGCAATATTAATTCTAGATATTAAATTCTCATTAAATAAAAAATATGTTTAGAAATAAGTCATAAACATTAATAAGAACTACGCGTGTATCAATTCTTGTACAAAAATTAAGCGGGTATCAAAACTTAACTTGGACTATTTTTATTTTGTCGAAACAGCCATCTTCAAACTTGTAAAGAGCAAAGAACTTTTTATAGGAAGATTTTCCTTGTTTATTGCCTGTTCCCATGCTATTTTCAGGTATTTTTTTACCCAAAGGTGGCTTGTGATATGAAGTAACAGAAGTTCTCTGAGAATTATTAGAGCAGCCCACAGTGAAGCAGTGAGGCATTATTAAAAGATATGAACTAGTTTAAAATACCTTTAAACAGATTTCTTGCAGCAATCTCAATATAGAAAGTTATACTAATGTCATAACTTTAAGCAGCAGTAAAATGCAAGTCACAAAAATATTTTCACTTACAACGCTCCATGTATGGTTATAAAAGAATGGACACTAGTCTACTTTTTTGTCCAAAAAGATAACAAACCCACTATCTGCTAGAGCAGGAAGAAATCAAATCAGGAAATACTATATAGCGTTTATGAAAATATTTTTTATTGATTTTTGGAAAATTATATTATTAAATATAAATGTAAAAACAACCTGACAGAGTACCTTGGAATCCCTTTAATTTTGACATAAAATTCTCTAAAATTTTCAAATAAAATATAAATTTTCAAATAAAATTTAAATTTTAAACAGAAACTATTTTTCAGATTAGAATGAAATCTATTTTTACTCAAAACTAATAATTAACAGTTGAACACTCTGATTGACCTTAGTTTAGCTAAAATGGTACTTTTCATCTATTTCAATTTTAAAGTTAATGGCTTTTAAACTATCTTTTGTCTACTCTCTAGGCTTTTGATAGACATCAGCCAATTTATATATTATACCAGTTTGAGTACCAAAAATTCTTTCTCCCAATATTGTTTCAAACAATAGTGTTGGATCAATGATAAAACTAGTTAAAATTGGTCTCCCCAATTAATACCTGGATATGTTATTGCTTCTATAAAATGGTTCAAATAACTAAATGACACTTACATATCAATACAGCATTTCTGTTTGATTAGACCTTCTGATTCAACCACATTATATTTTGTAGGGTTGTTGCATAAAACTAAAAATAACATATTTTAAGATGTTTAACCTCAACAAACTATTTCACTTAATGACAACAGACCACACTAATTTTTCTTTTAATCTTAAATACCCGGATAGCTCAGTTGTTAAGACATCTGACTCCCAACTGTAAGGTTCTGGGTTCAAGTCTGAGTATCACCCATGAAAAACATCAAGCGAGCTACAAAGATAGGTATTATATTCTAGAAACAATGAGCCATGTGGAAAAAGATGCTCCTTGATTTTTTAAGATGGAATGTCTTGTTGTAAATACACATTGGAATGTTCAATTGAATTGAGATTGGGCAAGTCATATATGTTGGAAATTATTTTCCCTAGATTTTAGTAAGTTTGAATTTTATTAATGATTTCATTTGTGAGATTTGAGGATTTTAAATACACCTTCATTGCTGTACAAACATAAGGTGAAGAATTGAGAGACAACGTTGCTCATAACTTGAGCAAAAAGTAAATTTGCCTAGCATGTTTAAATGTAACCAAGTTGCCAACATATCTTCAACACTTATGTCCACTCTTTCTAAAGATCTTTGACTGTGTCTCGGTTTCACATTTGTACACCAAAATTGAATTAAGTTCATTAACTATTACGTTAACAAATTCTTGTCCATTGTCACTCTGTAAAGTAAAAGGAGCAACAAATACCTAGTAATTGTTAAGTTATTTCCAATGCACTTTTAAATGTAACTGGTCAAAGATGTAAAAATTAGGTTAAATGGTATTATTATACAGAAATCCATTTTTAGTCTACACATTGCAACATCATTACCAAAAAAAGTAGCTATTATGTAAAATTATCAGAGAATATAAATAATTTCTTGATACTTGTTATATTCCACAACTTTTATCAAATTCTAAGGAAATCACATTATACACAAAAAGTTGTTTATTATGCAAAATTAAACATTAGAAAATAAAATAAAACTTGTTCTTGGTAAATATGTATAATGGCCAGGATTATTCATAATCCCCAGTTTATCAAATTTTCCATAACATATATATATGTTCTATAAAATCTAGAAAATCTAGAGCTTAAATAAAGAATTGTGAGCCAAGTGAAAAAATATTTTTCTGTTTTTCAATTGACAGATTTATTTCAACTTTTAAATGGTATCATTACAAGTTACCTTTCAACACTGACAATTAGGCAGTGGCATTGGATATTTCACAAACAATAACATAGAAAAGTATTCATTAAAAAAGTTTACCTTTAAACTGCAGTGTAAATTCGTAGGGATTGTACAATGTCAAAACTTGTTTATGAGAGACTTGGTCGTTCACATAAAAATTCAATTCAGCAGGAAATACAAACACTGGTAATTTCCCATCCTTTTCTTTATTTTTTAAACTCATTCAGTCTAAAGAAATGCATGATTTTATTTGTATAAGACAAAAGAACCACAAAAAACATTTGAATCAACCCATGGTTTTCAAGAATAACAAATTGACCACTAATATTATAATGAAATTGCACTCTTCCGACTTTCAGCTATCATAACAAGACCTTAAAAAATTCAAGATCTTTTCAAATACTTCAAAGAACCACAGAGGTATTGGTACTCATGATATCTGAGAGAAACAAACAAATAAAATATGATCCCAAAACACAATACAGTTTTGGTTGTAAGAAAATTGCTGTGTGATCATTGCAGAAGATGTAAAAAAACATGTAAACAAAAGGGTTTAAATCATGGAATGTCCTATTTAGATTTCTGAGAACGTGAAAGGTATGGTTGAAGGAATTAATCATATTTAATAATAATTTTTCGTTAACCAACTATAAATTTAAAAAAAAAAATGTATAGTTGTGTGATAGTCGGAAAAGTTAAAAACTGAGCTTGGTAAATGGAGTCATAAGCATAACAGAAAATCAAAATATATTAGGAAACAAAAAATTTCCAATCTAGAAATTAGACAAATTTTAGCGAAGACACAAAAATGATTATTCTTAAAGAAGATTATTGAAGTAAGTATGGTAATTATCATTAACATTTATTAATTATATTTTTTTTTCTGAAATATTTAATTTTAAGTATATCTCTTAAGCTATAGGATTAGCTAATCTTCTGCATTAACTGAATTGGTGACAGTTTTTCAAATTTCAAGTTCTAGAATTTAACGATTTCAAGAATGTAAACCTAAAGATGTTGGGTATGAAAGATACAAAAATCAACAAGTTCTTTGAAACTTAATAAAAAGTTATTTTTATTAGTATTTTTCACTATAGCAAATTTCATTTTTTTGCTGTTTTACAAAAAATTGCAAAGAAAATCAATTTTGGAGGCTTGGGGAGAGCTATAACAGCTGCATTTTTTTTCTTAATTTTTATCTTTTTTTAAATTTTTAATCTAGTTTGAGCACTGGACCCATAGTATCATGACTTCAGAAGTTCCTAGCAGTTACATTATATTTAATTGTAACAGTAATTTGTCTTAGAAAATCTAATAGTTCATAAGTATAAACTATAAGAGATTTTTGAAGCTACACTGATGAACAGCAAAACATATTAAACAAGACAAGTCGAAATTAAAAATTTGGTGCTGTCATTGGCACCACTATTCTTTAATTTTTTAATCTCAAAAAAAAAAGAAATTGATAAATGGCAGATGGTTATGAAAAAATGAATAGGATGCCAAATAAATTTTTTACTGCAAAATTAATGCCACTAATTAATAATTAATAAATATTTTATCATTATATCATATAATTATCAAAACATTTTATCACAAATTATGATGAAGCAATAAATTATTCTTGAAATTATATTTTGTGCAATCAACATTGAGTTTTTAAGGAACCAAACATTTATTTAAATTTTAGATGACCTTGAAAAATATTTCTCTAAGTTAATCCAACTTCTGGTAACTTTAGTTAAACTTTCTGCTATGCTCTAAAAGCTTCAGAATAAAATAAATATATAATAATCATTATAATGAAAAAACCTGCTCATGATTCAACGGAGTTTCATATCATAAAATATGGTATGTATCGGCATGTGGCTAAGAGGTAGGTTATACGCTTTAAATGCACTAAGCCTCTGGTTCGAGCACTGCCATGAATGTTCATCTCTTAATAAGTTTGACTTTTGATGACCTCCTGCCATTATGATAAATATATAAATAAATTTAAAAAAATAATGATAAAAGCCTTCAATTTTACAAACTGTAATTTAGTGGCGTTTTATTTTTATAGATGGTAAAAAAATTAAGAACTAAAAAGTGCCACCAATGAAAACTTGAAAATATTTATAAACATTTAATCTGTAATAAAATCATGATTTATCTAAATTTAATCATTATTCAATACTATATATAACAGTTTAGTTATTTCCAATGATTTAACGTACATTATTTACATTATTTTATTTACGTATTCATATCCATATTTCTAAATATTTTACTTGAAAATATTTTCTTCAAAACGCATTTTTTTTTAATTAGTTTCTCAAATACTTATTTCCAACTGTTTTCCTGAAAACCTCATCTGAAAATTTTTTCCTCAAAACCTTGTTTCCCTAACATTTTTTTACTAAAACTTCCTTTAAAATTTTATATCCTAATTTTACCTTCAAAACGACACTTAAAATATTTCTTTCCTTTGGACCATCCCCTGTGATTTTGCTGATTGTATACATATGAGCAAAATCAAGTCTTCTCTGAGCAGACACTAGATGGCCGTAGGACATACAAAAAGGGACTCTGGACTTGGGACCAGCATGTTAACAAATAACTTTTTCTACATATTCCGTTTTGTTAAACTTTTGCTTTACGAAATAATTCATTAACATTTGAAAGTATCATTCTTTCTGAACTGTTGTGTAATGTTTCTTTTATAAAGAAAGCCTACCTTTAAAGTAAAAAAAAAAAAAACCCTTGGAATTAGGAAAAATCGTCAGCGGCTAAAAATTAGAGTGGTAGACTACTGTGGCAAATCATGTGGCAAAAAAAATGCTTGGGGTATGAGTTATTTTGCTGGCTTTAGGCATATAGATATGTGGGGCATTAAAAACAGGTAAAATGAAGTAAATGAACAACGTAAAATTGCAAACAACAAATAAGTTTTTATAATCTTATTGTGAGGAATATTTTGTTGTTTACTGTACTGCTGGGTAGGATAAAATTGTTTATTTTACTTAAGAAATAACTTGCTGATGAAAAATAAACATGTGCCACTCTTCTCTATTTGCGTCATAACAACATAACCTGCTGCAAAAAATCAACTCAGATAACCACTACTATAAAAAAGAATGGGTGAATTATTTGATAAACCAACCGCATTTAAGCCTATTAAATAAATACTATGACACTGTAACCGATTAGTTTGAGTCTAACTTTATAATAATGCATATTAAGTCTATGAAAAAAGACAGCTAAACCACAAATACAAAAATTTAGCAGATATTCTATTGAGAAAGGTGCTTAAAGTTTTTTGTTTATGATAAATATATTTTTATACTTATATTATTTATATTATTATTTTTATATTATTTTATGCATTTTGGGGAGTTCTTGTTAATAATGAGGTAAAAAAGTCTGTTAAGAGGAAGAAGAGCCTCATATTCAGAAATCTATGTTTTCCTGCCAATAAAATTAAACAACTTTTGCACATAAGGATAGCTGACATAAAATTTAGGAATGCACATGTATTTAAATTAAAAGTATAAACAAAAATACTACCGATTGCTGATCCTAGTTTAAAGGATCGAATGTAGCAGGGAAGATTTATTTAAATAATCACTAAAATTATATCAATGTGGACTTGGCAAAGACATCATGTTATCATACAAAAAAAATGTACAAACTCAGCGTTATTAAAAATTTTACATTATTATAATATTAATGTATTAATGTTAATATAATGGTAAAAAGTGATAATAAAAATATAAACCATTAGACTAAATAAATGTTGTCAGTATTATGGTAAGGATAAGGAACTAGGTAGGGTAGCGGTACTTAGGTGTAGGCGCCAAATTTCATATATTGAAACAGTATGTTCTGACATGATAGACAAGAACTAACCATGAAGAGGAAATTTGGTTCAGCTTTGGTGGAGATAAATGTGGAGGCTTTATGAAGTTCCATTTTGAGCTTATCAAGGCTGGTTAAAAATAAACTTTTTTTGAGGAAATTTTTTTGCAAATAACATTTTGAAGAAAATAATCTGTGGTTTATATATTTTAAGCCTATAGTACAGTATATTTTGTCATAAATTTTTTGAAGAAAAAATCTTGAAAAAAAATATCTCGTTATAAAAAATTTTTTGTGGAAAATTTTTTTGCAAATAACGTTTTGAAGGAAAAAATCTGTGGTTTATAAGTCTTAAGCATATAGGACAGCATACTTTGTGGTCATAAATTTTTTAAAGGAAACATCTTGAAGAAAAAAAATTTGTATAAAAAACTTATTTGAGGAAAATTTTTTTGCATATAACGTTTTGAAAAAAATCAACATTCATTTATAGCTTAGCAGGCTGATGATTCCTCTCCTTAATATATGTGGAATTAATTATTATAGGATAACAAAACACTTACCTATTAAAGAAAAGGTAACTGTATCTCAGTGATTGTCACAAAAAAAAATCATCGCATTCGTATGCCTCCAAGTATTGCCTCGCTTATTTTAACAGTGGTATTGTTATGTTTCAAATCACAATGGAATAAACGAAGCCAGCTTTATCCATGAAATTGAGTAAATATAGGGGGTTAGAAAATTAAAAACAGCTGGAATATAACACTCTCCAGATAATTGCAAAGAACTGTTTTGTAATGTCATTGAAATGGGGAATCCAAAAAACAT
>JAUZNK010063357.1:0-14691 GCA_035046665.1 Euphysa ruthae
TTACTTACTTACTTACTTACTTACTTACTTAATTATTTACTTACTTACTTAATTATTTACTTACTTACTTAATTATTTACTTACTTACGTACTTACTTACTTACGTACTTACTTATCTACTTTCTTACTTACTTATTTTACACTGAAAGATGTCTCACAGCTCACTTCAGGTGCTCATAAATTAAAAATTAACAAACAAATATTAGATATAATGAAATACGTGAAATATTAAATAATTAGATAATTTAGATTGCATCTTATGATGAAGTTGAATTTGACAAAGTCGTTAGTGTAGATTTCATAACATGTATTCCAGAGTAATAAATATAACCTGAGAAAGTTAATGAATTAAATGATGAGTTACAATATTTATATAATATCTAACTTGATAGATCTTTTAGGCCGGATTGAAGTGGAAAGAAGGTAAAGTAGAGTATTATATAGGAAAGTTATGAAATTATTTAAAATATGGAAGTCATGATGAAGGTAATAAACGTAAATGTATCTTCTAATTCTGATCCAAAATATTGGCTCTGCACTATGGAAATCTTGTTATAAAGCGATAGAGGATGAATCGGTAATAATGACTTTTTTCATTGTTATTATTTCTTTGAACGTTATTGCGTAAATTGTGAATCTATCATTCCCTGCTTGAATCAGGTTTACAATGTCACCATTATACAACCGGTTGTCAAACTTAACTTAGCGCGTCAATTCAAAACTATGATGATTAATTATAATTATTATTTAATAAGTCAACTTTTTTTTTAACTTCTTTTTCAGTTTCTTCAAATGACGACATTATCTGAAATAAAGAATGAGTCCGAATGTCCGCTAAAGGTCTCCCCGTTTTCGATTCGCAAAGTTATACCAGTAAAGACTGAGAGGCTTGTTATCAATAGTTATTTAACAAAATTCGAAAGAAGAAAAATACTAAAACTGAATCCAAGTAGTCTAGGTGAGTGGTTCACATTCAAAAACATTGAAATAACATTTTAAAGACCATCCAATAGGTAGTGATATTTTTGTTTTGATTTTAAAAATGTTTTTCCTATTCAATAAATGTAATTTTAGTAGCATTATTGAAGCACGGCCAAAATATAAAATTGTGTTATAATGAACTCAATTTATATGCTCACAAGTATTTATCAATGAATGGTTCACTTAGATAATTATGTGATATTTTTAAAGTTTTTAAAGTTTAGATAATTTTATTGCAAAAATAAAGTTTACATACTTTATAATTTAGCAAAGAAAGTGTCTCTGATGACGTCACTAAATAAGGAGAAGTTTTGATTTTTGCAAATTCCGAGCTGCATACCTTTAGAAATATAATTTAATACTGATTTTGGTCATTGTATGAAAAGTAACCATTCAGGAGGGCTTTTCTAAGTATCTATGATGACATCATAATTAGAAAAAAATTTTGATGTTTGCAAAATCCAAATTACCTTACACCCTTAAAAAGATAATTTAAAGCTGATTTTAAAACATATCAAAGTCAGGGTAAATTCTTCCAATGTAAATATATAAGCACTCAAGTTGATTGGATAAAACTAGGTTTTAACAATAAACTGTCACAAAAGTTTTAGTTTTTACCGAAAAAATCGCATAAATCAATATCCACAACCTCATCTACAAAGTTCTTTGTAGGATATGTCAGACTTCTTGCAATTTGATTATTACTGGCTATTCGTCTTGCATTTTAAACTTTACCAGTTCCTTACAGAGGCCTCTTCAAAGGTTATCCATAGAATTTTAATGCCATCTCCATCTCTTTTTCATCCACAATCCGTTAAATTGGAATCTCTAATATCTTCCTGACTTACTCTGCACACTAAATGCTAGAAATATAATAAAAATTTGATTAATCAATATCACTATGCCTTATGCCAATCAGGAACAATTTACGCAGAATATTTTAGTACGATAAAGTCAGTACTCAACTCTAATTCAATATGCAAATAGGCCTGTTAAACTTTAACAAACCTGGAGAAAATTTCTAAAACCTTATGATATATTAATAACATACAACAATTTAAACCAAGTAACAAATTCAAAGTAGCTTCTTGACCCCGTATTTAAAGCTGAATCTATTATTTCTAATTTTTATGCAAATATTATCTGTTGTGCAAGATTTTTTTGAGAAAATGCCGTATAAGAGCATCTTGTGTTGGCGGCACTGAAATAAAATTTTTTCGTTTCTTTGTGTAACAAAATGGATCGTATAGTAAAAAATCAAATCAAACCAAAGTCATCAAGGTGCTCAGTTGAGGAAAGAATAAACGAGAAATATTTAAAAAAATCAGTGGTACTCCAGTCTAAGATTTACATTTTGCCAGTTATTTCAGTGAATCACAAGGAAAAAGAAACGTATGATAAGTATTCCTACAATTAGGTTTATTTCTTGAAAGTGACAGGGTGGTGCCTTATTTTGGGTACACAAGTATTGGGCTACTTACTCTAGTAATTAGACTAGACTAGTGAGGCAAGATATCATAATGATAGAATTATTTGGCACTGTAGCTCAATCCACATATCCCAGAATACATAAAGTAGCTAATCTAAAATAAACAAGAGAAAATATCAATAACAAACATAACAGCATATGGCGTTAGCGCCGGTAGAAACGTCCATTTGGGATAACAGTACAACTAGTGTTCTATATTAGATATAACAACCTATATATATAGAAAGCTAAATAATTTTTGACAAAAACTCCTAGCCTGACAAATGCTTTGGTTAAAAGGGTAATGTTTGACAGACATTTTCTTTCAATATATTGGCATACATATCAATGGGAAGATATTAGTGATCCATAGTTCTTCGAGATTCAGGATGAAATATTGATGCAAGAATATCACCACTACATCAGTATCTACAGTAACAATTGAAACTTCACTATATCCATTAATGGAATCATCCAAATCATAGAGTAAAACCCTTTAGTATGCTTCCTTATGATTGCACGAATCTATGTTACTAACGTCTGAAAGCGAGTTGGTCAAAACAAGATTCAAACTTGTTGCAACTATAATTTGATGTAAAGTGAAATAAAACTTCGAGTCTATTAGTTCCATTTTATTTCTCCTCTCACATGAATGAGCTGAAATCTTATAACAGAAGAGTATCTGTCCACACCGTTACTAGTATGCCTTTACCTCGATTTTCTCTTATTTGTTTCTTCGAGCTGTCAATGCTTTGGACATCGTAAGATATCTTTGTGGCCCTTTGATTCAGCTCTTCGCAGTAGCTTCCAAACGTAGTTTATGTCTTTGGTGGGTTCATATTTACAAAGCCAGCTCCATCAGAAACTTTCATTTGGACATCTGGTAAATCAAAATCATGTTCTTCAAGCATTTTAAAAAGGCTGTTTTCTCATTGAATTTCCTCCATGATGAACGTGATTCATGTATGAGATATAGCTATCAAGATTCCCTTGATTTGCAAGCTATTTAAAGGCTGAAATGCAGCTTTTTATCAGCATTCAAACTGGCAATGTTCTTCTTATTCGAATTATTTTTTTGGCAAAATAAAAAGAGGTTGACCTTTTTGTTATTTTAAAGGAGACATCTTTACTATATAGCATTTCTAAGACAAAAACTTGTTGTATAACCGACGATAAATGACAACTTTTGAACAATACAAAACGAGATTTTCTACTTTTTACATTAAAGGATATCCAAGCTCCAGAAATGCAATATAGGCGGAGTCACAGTCACAGCGAAATTTCCTCTCGTTATTTTCAGTATCTTCGTGGAGGTTATGACTGACTTCAGCAATACTTTCAGCATCTTGGTAAATCTGTGCCACACAAGGATCTACCAAAGTTCATCTTAACACAGTTTTTAGGATGTCCAAAATTCCGATTGCTCTTGTTTTGATCTTTATCAGCTTGTTGTTTTGTCCATATTCCTGATATACTCTAATGTTTGAAAATACATTATGGCTACATTTTACTGTAAAGTAGTCTTTTCTGAAAGCCTCTAAAATAGAGGGGTACATTGAAGAAAATTGCTGAAGAGATTTTATAAAAATAAACATCAATCTGAATTAACTGATACGAATATCCATGAATTAATATCTTTTACATATGTTACACAATGTATAAGTCGGCATCTGGTAGACGTAAATATTTGCATTTCTTTTGAAGCTATGCTCACACTATGAATGGTAGTTTCTTCAAATCCAACATGGTTTTCAAAACAAGGTCTTACCAGTTTTGAAAAATGTCCTATGAGGGAGTGGTGTGCATACCTAGTTCTCTTGAACTTTTTTCCAGACAAAAAATTTTCAACACTGCTAGTCATTGTGATGACCTTTTCAAATACTTCTACCCAACCAGAAACTTTCAACCAACCTCCAGTTGCAATTAAGTACACCATTTCGAAATAAAATGGGCCAATCATCCATAATACATTGTTATACAACCTACGTACAATTAAAATCAAACGCGCATAAAAATATAATGATTTAAAATTAAAATTATTGTGATTAAACCATCTACATTCAATTTCAATCAATCAACCGCAATTAAAAATCAAAGTGATGAAACCATCTACATACAATTTAAATCATTCCTACAAAATTAAAAATCTTTATGACGAAACCATCTACGTACAATTGAAATTATTCAAACACGATTAAAATCATGACGATGAAACTACCTGCGTGCAATTTCAATCATTGAAACTCGATTAAATTCGTATTGATGAAACTATCTATGTAAAATTTCAAACATTCAAACACATTTAAAAATCATTATTATGAAACCATCTACATATAATTTCAATCATTCAAACACGAATAAAAATATAATGGTTAAAACAACTACGTAAAATTTCAATCTTTAAAAAATATTTTAAATCACAATGGATGAAATCATCTAAGTAAATTTTCAATCATTCAAACACGATTAAACTCATAATGATGAAACCATCTACGTACAACTTCAATCATTCAAACATGATTAAATTTATAATGATGAAAATACCTGCTTACAATTTAAATCATTAAAACACGATTATAATCATAGTGATGAAACCATCCACGTATATTTGCAGTCGTTCAAACAAGATTGCAATTATTAAAACACAACTAATTTACATGATAATGAAACCATACACGTACAACTTCCACCATTAAAACACAATTAAAATTATAATAATGAAATCATCTATATACAATTTCAATCATACAATCACAATAAAAATCAAAACGATGAAACCATATAAGTATATTTTTAATCATTCAAACACAATTAAAAATCATTATGATGAAACAATGTACGATTCTTTTAATCATAATTAAAATCATAATGATGAAAACATCTAAGTAAAATTTCAATCATTCAAA
Source organism: Euphysa ruthae (assembly GCA_035046665.1). Classification (NCBI taxonomy): domain Eukaryota; kingdom Metazoa; phylum Cnidaria; class Hydrozoa; order Anthoathecata; family Corymorphidae; genus Euphysa; species Euphysa ruthae. The sequence continues at coordinate 5,356 of JAUZNK010063357.1, forward strand.
CACGATTAAATTTATAATGATGAAAATACCTGCTTACAATTTAAATCAATCAAACGCAATTAAACATCGTAATAATGAAAATACCTGCGTACAATTTAAATCATTAAAACACGATTAAAATCGTAGTGATGAAACCATCTACGGTCAATTTCAGCCATTCAAACACAATTAAAAATCATAATTATGAAATCATCTATGTGCAAATTCACTCATTCAAACAAGATTTAAATTTCATCAATGATGAAACCATTTACGTACATTTTCAATCATTCAAAAGCAATTAGAATCATAATGATGAAACAATCTACGTATATTTTTAATCATTCAGACACAATTAAAAATCATTATGATGACACAATATACGAATAACTTTAATCAATCTAACTCATATAAAATCATAATTTTGAAACCATCTACGCACAATTCGAATCGTTCAATCATAAATAAAAATTCTAAGGATGAAACCATCTACGTACAGTTCTAATCATATAAACACGATTAAAATCATCAAAATGAACAATCTTTCAAACACGACCAAAAATATAACCATTAACCAACACACGCACAATTTCAATTATTCAATCACAATTTTAAATCATAATGATGAAACTATCTTCGTAAAATTTGTATCATTAAAACAAAAATAAAAATCATAATGATGAAGACATGTGCGTACAATTTCCATCTTTCAAAGACGATTAAAATCATGATGAGGAAACCATCTGTTTACAATTTCAATCAATCAAACACAATTGAACATCATAAAGATGAAGCCATCTACGTAACATTTCAATCATTCAATCAAAATTGAAAATCATAACGATGTAACCATATCTCTACAATATCAGTCATTTAAACACATTTAAAATCCTAATGATGAAACTATCTGCCTACAACCTCAATCAATTAAAGACGATTAAAATCATAATGATGAAACCACTTACATACATTTTCAATTATTCAAACATAATTAAAATCATAATAATGAAGTCATCATCGTACAATTTCATTCATCGAAACACGATTTAAATCAAAATGATGTAACGATCTATACATCATTTCAATCATTAAAACACAATAAAAAATCATTGATGATGAAACCACAAACGTACAATTTCAGTCATTCAAACACGAGTAAAATCAGAATGATGAAAGCATCTACGTACAATTTCAGCCATTCAAACACGATTAAAATCAGAATGATGAAAGCATCTACGTACAATTTTAATCATTCAAGCAAAATTAAAAATATAAGTACAATTTTAATCATTCAAACGCAATTAGAAATCTTAATGACGAAACCATCTATGTATAATTTCAATCATTCAAACGCAAGTCTGTTGAATCCCGTATAAGCAATATTTGATATAACAAACAAATATTCCAACAATCATGCCAACTCTATCAATAAACGTTAACAAAATGTGGATACTACCACAAAATTCAATATCAGGAAAACAAAACCATAACAGGTATATAAAAAAAGAAATGTGGTTCGGCCCAAGCGCCCTAGAACACAGCTGTAAATTCAAATATTTCCTAATTATTTTTTAATAGTTCTTTTATTGTATTATTAGTGTTTTTATTTCTTCTTCATGGGAAATAGTCAACACATTGTATGCTTAGGGTATTAGTCTGTAGTGATCATGTATAAAACAATACACTCAGAATTGTCACAAAATAAAAAGCACCACTGAAGTTAGACAAATTTTCTTGTGCTGATACTTATAAATTTTGGTTCCTCATTTTTATCTTGCAATTAATCAAAATTACCTCTAAATTATCAGCAATGATGTTTAAATCTTCATTAACAATTTTAAGCTTAGGAGTTAATGGCAGACGAGCAACAGGTTCTCTTCTTTGAAGCTTTAAGGTCTGACTTGGTAGAAGACAGCTAGGCAGCGAACCAGGTAAACTTCCACCGATAACAGGGAGATTTTTTTCATCATTCTCTTTTAAAATTTCTGACACATAAAAAGGTTGTTGCAGTAACTTTAAAACAATCGTTACCATCATGACGTTTAATCACATTACACAAACGAGATTTCTCAGGAATTTTTTGAGGAAATTTAAATGGATGCCATTAGCAGGAGTCTTTTACCACTACCACAGAATTTGGGTGTTCTGTGGAATATTATAAGGCTTCTGTGATTAAATGACGCTACAGCGAGAGTAGCAGTAGCCTGACCTAGTGTGAAGTAAATGTTTCCGCAACAAAATGATGCACACTTTTGTCCTCTTGAAACCTAACTCTTCTTTGATAGAAGTATAAGCATCAGTAGAAAACGAAAAACAATTTTGCAGTCTTTTCTTATTTAAACAAGGAGTAAAAAATTCAAACAAAGATATTCCCTTCTCTTCTTATATAATCACTTAAATGAATTTTTTGGTTCAAAAATAGCCTCATTTTCAAAAACTCAGCCTCCACTTCAGTTTACACGCCGTGGAATATGAAAAGGGGTATTTGCCAGGCATAACAAATTATGTCTTATGCCTGACGAAGTTGCGCAAGTGCGAAAATTTGCATGAAGAATTTGTGTTTTCTCAAATTTTATATAACGCAGCAATTTTTCTGGAAAATTTTTTTTTTTTTTTTTTGTGGACTCATTTTGCAATTTTTAAATCTGCGTATTAAGCTATATGGGAAAGACTGTTCTCAACCAGACGAAAAAAATCGCTTTAAATTTTATTGGTTAATTTTTTTTTGTTTACTTTTTTCCGACCGATATTTTTCGCTGCGCGCGACTTTAAAAACAATTCGAATAGATCCTACTTTCACGCGGCCAAAAAAAAGCAAGACGATCAAAACATCGTATCGTTGCTTGTTTATTATTTTAATGTTTTAAAATTTGTGAAAACATTAGAATAACCAATGTAATGGCAGAGGTTTGTTTTTCATGGACTTACTGATAGTGATGTGACATTTAATCACGGGTAAATTTGTCTCCTTTAATCTCATTTTCTCCACCGAGTTTGAATTAACGTAAGTAATGAAGTGAATCAAGTTGGGTCATTATTGCAGTACTTGATCGCATTGACGAAAATTGGTTGCAATGTCTTGGTGTTGCATTGTTTAATCAGATATCTCTTCTGGTTGCCCATCTTACCTAAAATTAATAGTATTTTCACATTTTGCTTAAGTTGAAAGGGTGCACGGTAGTTTAAGACATCGTGGACATTTATTGTGCGCATGCGTAACATTCCTGTTCTGATCTTTGAAATGGGCCTCATAACGCCTCTTTAAAATAGGATGTTTTTAGCAAGAAAAAGCCTGTGCAGAAAGTAATATTTTATTGAAACTTCTATGTGTGGCCAAGGGATTAAAAAAGATTTCCCGGCAATGTCTCCAAAAAAACTTAACGATTAAATCTCAACTGAATTATAAGCAAATTCTTAGCTCTATATCTTCTAAAATATAATTAATTCAATAAAGTGTTACTTTCCAGAATATATAAGATATAAGAATATATAATATATAAAACTACTGAAACATATGTAAAAATCAAAAATTTAAAGATCTTTTGATATAGTTAGTTCAAAGCTACTTTTTAAAAATAAATTGAAAAAAATTAACATCATCGTTTCAACATCAAATCCAGCTGGAAAAACTGTCAAATCTGTGGTGAAAAGCTAAAGAAAAATACTTAAGAGTGAAAAAACACAGAGCACGAATTGAAGCAACATTTTTCATCAAAACTTTGTTTGATAAGCCTGAAGTTCACCATAATGAGGAATATTGAAAAGGGTGGATCAATCAATTTGAAAATACAGACATGGATAGATCGTTGTAATGACACTAACTGCGGGTGACACCCAATTATAAAAGTGTTAGGAAAGAAACCAAAAATACAAAAAAGTGGTAGACCGAAAAAACCCAATAATATTCTGATATGCACACGGCCTAAGTTAAACGCAATAATTGAGTACCTTGACAAAAGTTGAATAACACGAGTTGATTAAAGATCTTGATCATGAACTTAATTCTTAATTAATTTATGTGTATGCCCAATTTGTAAAGAATTGATGTATACACCATTGTTATTAAACGATTATCGACACTCATTTTTTTTTTTTGCTCTTTGTTAAGCGACATTGTTGGGAAAATGGAATCAAAAACAAAATGTAAAATCTGTCAAACAAAAATTTCATTTGATACAATAATACAATCAAAATCACCATGCAAATGTTTAACCGTTTGTTAATAAAATGCAAAAAATGCAAAAAAATTTCCAACCAATGATTGTAATGATAAAAATACACATGAAGAATCATGCTTTGAAATTAACAATTCGCAAAACTCTATTGTTTTCAAAACTCAGCATTTTCAAATGAATCTAATACAGCAACTACATTAGCTGACAAATTTTCATTAAATAGTTTATCAGTAATTGCTAGAAATGTCGAGGATGTAGCATTACATGTATTTAAAGAAAAAATGTCAAAATCTGGTTCCTGCTTCAGACAATTTTCTTCTGGTGGTTCGAGGGTGAGTAAATTATAACTATTTAATATATATCTAAAAGTGCTAAATAAATAACATACAGTATATATAGTAGCATGGTGAAAATCTCTCAAATAAGACATGGGAAACACACAAGTAAAGCATTTAAATAAACTTTTCTAAATGTTTTTGTCACTATAAGTATATGTTATCAACGATAGTTTAATTTTTATTTTAGCCACTATGTTTTACATCAACACCTCAGTCCTACTAAATTTGCTAAGTTAGTAATCGAACTGTAAGAAGGAGACACTGGGTAATTGAAAAAAAAAACAATAAACAAGACCACGGGTGATTCTACATCAGCTGAAGTTATATAAGCAGCAAGTATTTTAAAATCATTTGAAACAAAAGAGAAAAAAAGATCATGAAACTTTCAAATGTTGGGACTGCAGAATTAACTGCAGAAGAAATGATTGGCCATAAGGTCAATATGGAATGCTCATATTCTAACATGAAAGTCTTAGCACAGTAAGATGAGTTAAAAACTGGATGATAAAAAATTTTTCCATAACAATATTTATACTTAATTATATACCAAAAAGAAATTTAGAGTTATTTTGAAAAATGTTTTTAAATTGGTAATCTAACTGTACTTTATACTTTTATTTGCAAATAATTCTTGTCAGATATATCTTTAATTTTATGAAATCTATTAAATGTAGCTGTCAAACAAACAAATTGACAAAAAAAACTTAACTTATATATTTTAAACAATACAAGTTTACAGTGGTGTACCCTTGTGGTAGATTGGTGGTACCAGAATACCCACTGGGGGCTACCAAGAAGTAGCAAAAACGTAACTGTTTTGAAGAAAGATTAGCAAGGACGACTGAAACCTCAATCAGGGCTACAACAATTACTAGTCAGTAGCCCTCATACTAAGGAAAAATGGAGGATACACTACTAATTTATATACTAATGTATGTTATTTACTATTTTTCCATTAAATGTTTGAAATCCAAGAATATATGTTGTGGTTCAAACCTAAAACAGAGAGCTGTCGTAAAATCGTGGGTTGATGAAGATTTTACTATAAAAATACACCTTTCAAGTTTGAAAACAAGGGAAATATAAAATCAAAGATGCTCCCTAGGCTTATATTAAAGATTTACCTTCTTATATTGTCATATTATTGGAAAAACTCAATTTACAAGATAGTAATACTTTTAAAATTAACCACACAAAATGGGGAAGGGTTACTCCAAAAGCATACTATGCCTGTTTTTTTTTTTAATCCTAGTAAGCTACACTTTCTAGATAGTTAATTTTTTTTCAATGAAACGTGTTTACTCTAACAATTGTCTTTGAAAAATTATATTTCGCATATATGAAAGTCCTAGTAAATTTGCAATCTTACGATCTGTAACAAAATGCAAAAACGTGTTTTAGCCATTCATCTAATAAAAGTAAGAAGTTTTCATAAAGTACAATTTTTGAAGATTCAAGGGAGGAGTGGTGGGCTAGAGGGGGTCAAAATGGATGAGTTTAGTGCATATAAACCTTTTGAATGCACCATAACATTTCTATTTAGGAACAATCTAATGGACCACACCAAAATTGAAGAAAATGAGATACATATAAAGATTTTGAGGTGATCGTGGTGGTGGATCATTTAAAATGTGTACCCATTGTAAATGTGGAAAAACCAAACGCAAAGAATAATACTAATGTATTTAGCTTGTTTGAAGCTAAAGATTGTCGCCCAGATTTAAAAGTTGGACACTTTCGTTACACTGCAGAAATTGGTGAGTTACAGAAAAAGGAATGGAAGTAAGTTTTAGTCATAAAAAAAAAAAAAAAAAAATCATATATTCAAATGAGTAGGAGATGATGATTCTGTCATGATTAAGTATTACTTAATATGGGAAAGCTTTGCAAACAAAGCTTTTAAACAACAGTATATAAAATAAACGATAAATTCTATTCTATTTTCAGTGCGAAAAAACTCTGTGTGTTTATCTTTGGTGATTACGAATTTCTTTGCACTATTTATGGAATTACAGGAGCAAGTGGTATGCATTTTTGAATACTAATATTTGTATTAAGCCAACTGTAAACATATTTTAACCTGATGCAGATAGCACTGATTTGTTTTCCAACAAAATTGCATTGCATTGTTCACGTGAAGGTATGAAGCTACCACCTGCACAACAAGAGCGTACACCTCGAAGTCTAGTAACTCTTCAGACTTATTTTAACGAGTATAAAAATTAAGGCGAGTTATTAAAGTTAGAAAAATTCTGCAGCAACGTGATTGATAAACCACTATTCAATGTCCCATTAGACCAGGTAAAACTCAGATATATGTGACTTTTAATTTCAATTCATTAAAACTCATATGTAGTTGACTATACAAACATTGTTGCATAGTCGATATGATTAGATTATCATTTAAAATTCCAGTTTATCGTTGTCGTTTCAGGTTGCTATTCCAGCACTACATATTTCATTGGGGACGCATTAAAAATTTTTCAACATGCTCGAAGACGCTTGTCATCTCATTGATATTTAAATGGCTGGAAAACTCGCTATCCAACAAAAGTAGCGATTGGGATAAAAAATGAAACTGATTGAAAAGTCCATTTCCATCCATATACTGCGACAATCTGAAAATGAAGAACAGGCAATAGAAACGTTTCTGCTGAGAATACATCACCTTGAAGTAAAAACGAAAAACAAGGTGATATATTAACATATATTATATTAAGCTAGCGGTCAACTGTCGTAGCTCGCTAGGAGTGTTACGCTTTACACTTTGAATCTAGCTGTGCCCTTCGCAAAACTATTTTAATACATAGCAAATTATTCCGGACGTTATAAGTTTTGCTCAAAAACAACATGAAAAATAAATTTTTGCGAGATGCATATGGGATAACGCCTTGCCAAATGAGCCATCCTCTGTACTTATTTATTATGAAAAATTTATGTTTAACATTTTCTTATTTGTTATTGCAGATTTTCCCATTGTTTAAAAATGTCAATCAAAAACGAGCTATCCAATGAAACTACAGAAAGGTAATATTTTAAATATATAACTAGAAAAAAAGAAAGAGTTATCTTATATATAATATTATGAAAATATATTTGATATTTTAACGAGTAATGTAGTATTGTAATTAATCGTTGAGAAATAAAATCCATTCAATTCAATATATACAATGAAGTACTTTACGAAAGAGAGTGTAGAGTGTAATGATGCCCCTCATTGTTTTATTCAAGTTTAATATGAATATAGTTTGCGTTTTATTTATACAGGTTGAAAGTAGCTCTTTGCAACTCAATACCAAAATTGGCTGTTGATTTTGGCTTTATCGATACAGAAATACATGAGTAATCAATAAAGCTGTGTCAGGATTTTTGTCAAGTACGCCAAATGCCACAAAGAATTAATATATTTGGTAGGTTCTATATTATCTTTTAACATTACCCAAAAGTTTTTCAAAAGTTTTTTCACAAATTACATCATTGAACCCTGGCTTTCTGAGTAGTAACCGAATTTTGCTAATAACAACTATACTCGAACACAGTTGTGCAAAAGGGTTTGATTCCTTCGTAGTATAAAAGTTTTGTTTTTGTTGTCTTATTATTGTGTCCTGTCCTAATAAGTGAGAGAATCACACGCAATGTGAGTCTCTCACTTATTATGCTGGTTAATAGTAAATGTTGAACAAATTATATGAAAATGCTTTAATAGTCTAGTAACAAATTTTCTTTTTAGAAAAGTCAGTTTCAAACTTTATACAATCTTACAGAGAGACTTAGGCAAATGAATCCGTTACTCCAAAATTACCTATGCTGGAATCGAATGACACATAGTTGATTTTGCTAAAAAGTGGAGGTTATCCCTTGGAAGGGGAGGGCATACATGCTGAAATTGATAGTATGAAAAGTACTTATTGACACATGAAGGGAGTACAACGGTAGTAATAACAATATTATTGCAGGAAAGCTTTCTGAAAAACCATCCTAATGCCATCAAAATGATGAAAAAACACCTTCCAAGAAAAAGAAAGAATAAGTTTTCTTTTAAACAATATCAAACATAATTAGTATATGAAAAGTGTCAAAATAAAAAAAAAAAAAAAAAAAAAACAGTTAAAATATTTTTTGACAATTTTGAAAAATTTAAAACTTGTTGTAAAAAAAGTAACTGCTTTAAAAATCCATCTGAAATCCAATCTTTATATATCATACCGTATATATAAACATGCACAAATGTCTATAAAATTCTCTAAAACCAGAAAAACAACAAACACTAGCTTTTCATAATGTTTTTTGCCATCAAAAATTCATTCGAAAGTAGTTTACAAAAATCCAATTTGTTATACTTTACTGCAGTTGTCTTTACAAATGGTAAATCAATATGGCTTCCCATTTAGTTTTAAAATAAAAACAACAATTAAATTAAGATTTTAAAAAAATCTTCATTAACAGTTTTCTTTAAGCCAGTGCCATTTTAAGTATTAAGAAAATCATGTCACGATGATATGCATGCCCAGAATAAAAGCCCATGCTGAAACTGCAGTTTCCTAAAAACGTTTTTGAAATTTTATTTTATATATATACATATGCACATATTTGATATATCTTTTTATGGAGAAATATTGCACGCCTATACCGATTATACCTCGCTATAGAGAAGCATTACAAATCTACCGCGCACATCCTCCCAAAGAGAAACAATTTGCATCTTAAGTGCAGCCTCCCTTAAAAAACATTGGCTATCTATTTCTAGATCCCACAAAGGAAACTTTATTATATCTAGTAAATAGAAATTTTTATAGCGGAACGTTGCATATACCTTACCTATAACTTCATGAAAAGGGGTAAAA
>JAUZNK010063368.1:0-14689 GCA_035046665.1 Euphysa ruthae
ATTACAAACTAATTCACAAATGTTATTTCCACGTGGTTTAATTCTCCAGATTTTTAATTTAATAGAAATTTTAACTTCAATAAGGATGTATTGAATTTATTCTTTGTTACTTTTTGAAGGTTGATAAAAAAAAAAAATAAAACTAGTCATCAAATAAGATGCTCTTACTGTATGTAAGCAACAGAAAACTTTTTTTAGAATATTTTTAAAAGTTTTATGTTAAATCATCTGCAATTATTAACTATTTTTTAGGGAATCAATGATTTTGAAAGTCAAAAAAATCCATATAATTGGAGATTTGAAAACTTAAGGAAAATATTTTGGCTTGATTTTCGTAACAGTTTGCTTTATGGGCTACTAAATAAACTGAAATCTGTAAAAAAGTGCTACGTGTAAAGGAGGCTCAGGGTATAGCAAGGAATTGCATAAAAATATTTTGATTTAAGCTGACGGCTCAGCCTTACAAGTATTAACACTAACTTTAAATGGTCTGATGAAAATATTAAATCATCCTAAAATGATGTTTGCTTTCCTTTAGATGAAGAAGCTATTTTGCTTAAGATCGGTATGTTGCCCTCACAGAGGTTTAAAGATCTACTTGAATATAACTGAAACTTTTAAAAATTTGAATTTTTTTACCAACTGAAAACAAAATTAATAGTGTCCCTCAGTAGCAACCAAGTTGAAAAACATCAACCAAACCAAACAAAAATTTGGAAAAATAAAATGGCTAGGACTCTACTGGCGGCTTACAAGCACACTTTAATAAAAATCTCTATTTTTTACTCAAAAAAATGCTATCTGCGTCATTTTCTTTACAGAAAAACAAATGGTTATGAATTAAACCTCTCCTCTTAATGCTTAGTTGTAAGAAATAAAAAACTATTAACACTTTTTCAAATATTAACCCTTAAAAAACTAAAACAATAACTCAAGGTGTGTCAATAAACTAAATGGAACATTAAATTAAAAAATTCCGATTTTAGCATTTATCTTCGTGGACCTAAACGATAGAACAAACTTTCACTCTCTAACTGACATATCTCTTTATCTTGGAATAAAATCATTGTACTTTCTGTTTCGTTTTCACTTTAGTTTTCTTAAAAAGTTTTTTAAAGTTTTATTTCTCCAGTTGCTATTTTTGGCCGTTTAACAGATTTTCATCCACTTTTATTTCCATTAAAAGAGACTAATATTTCATATAATATCTTCCGATAATTCTTGAATTTGATGAGTAGGCTTTTGCTAAATTTCTTCTACTCTAATAAAGATAGAAAAATTGTCATAAAATCATACCCTAGTTATGAAACTATATGCTCTATTCAATAAAATAACTGGTGGATTACTACTGTTTCTTGCAGAAACCGTTTTATTTTTCATTCGATATTCTAAACCAAATTTAATAATAATAAACAATCTTTTTTTTTTTTTTGAAATGATTATTCTAAATTTGAATTATTATTTTGTAGAATATTTATTACCAACGCCTACCAATGGAATTCCTGACGGCTGTTACGATGCTGCAGTTTCATGCGGTTCATTTATTGAAAGTCATATTTCAATTGAAGCCTTGAAAGAATTAGCAAGAATGGTGAAACCTGATGGCATCATACTGTATACTCTTCATGATCCAAAGTTTACAATGAATTATATGGAAGTGCAAGGCTGTTTTATGAAAGAGAAAATGCTTGAGCTGATATCAATTACTTTAGAACCATACAAAAAGGAATATACAGAAAATATGGAATATGTAAATGCGTATCACGTGGCATTTAAAGTGTTGTAAATAGAGCTATTATTCAAACATCTTTTGATGAAAGAAAAAAATATTTATAATCAGATATTAACGATAATATTTTTTACTTTTCCCTTATCAAGTCGTTGCTGTGACTATCAATAGTTTAGTTCACAAAATTATTGAAATTTATCAACTCGTGATAGTTTAAAACACGTTCTTTAAAGAGATGTGGAAAAAAATCTTTTAATATCGAATAAAAAGTTTAGTTTCCAGTTAAAATAACCTCAGCGACATTATTTTAACTGCGTTAAAAAATGCTTCAATTGAGCTTTGAATCATTTTTTTTACTTGTGCCATCTTTTTTGAAGTTGTTAATCCAAAACATGCTTCTCTAATTCCTTCTGTCGCGTGAAAATATTTCCATAAATTAAGTTTTAACAACAAAGACTTTCTCTCAAACAATGGCGCAATCTTCTGCAAACAAATGATATATTCTTACATAACCTCATTCAAAGGTATTTAACCACTCAAACATTTGCTATGGAGTAAATTTTATTGTATGCGACTATATCTCACTTTCTCGAATTCGCCTTAAATTTATATGGTCAGATGTATCTTGAATCACATATTATTAAAGTTTTGTTCAAGACTTTCTAATTTTTTTAACTCTGTCAATGGGTTCTACAATACTTTTAACACCTTTTCTATGTAATAAAAAAATTATTTGCTCACAACAACTTTGGTTTTTTCATGCATAAGTTTGTGGTGCATAATTTGCAGCTACAGTTAAAAATTTTCAGTTACAAGATTTCTAAAACAATAGTTTCGATATTGGAAAGGTAACAGGGAAAAGCTTTATATATAGATGAGTATTTCTAGATAATTCTTCAACAAAAGCATAGTAAATTATATTGTCAGTTGTATGAGTCACATGCCATCTGGTGATAACCTGACTGCTGGAGTCCAATTTGAATTGCATTATAGCGCATTATTAGCGTATTAAATAGTGAAAAGGAAATTAAAATCACTTTAAATAATGAAAACAATGTCTTTTGTTAGAAGTATTTTGCAATAAATAAATAAAATTTGCTACTGTTCTAGAGATGAATTGCTACCGCAAAAAAGTTAACAGAAGATGCTTCAGGAGATTCATGGTCAGTTAAAGTCATTTTACTTTTTAAGAGAAAAATGAGATTGCAAAATTTATCCTCAGTGAAATTAATATTATTAAGCAATGGTTTAAGTTTATGCTAGCGTTCTTTTATGGTAACAGGATAATATCTATTTTTATGACAGGATTGAGTTACTTAAAAAAAGTTCTTCCAAGGCGAGAAAGTCAAAGATGTCGGACTTGGCAATAAAATTTTTTTCTCTTTCGAGATGTCAAAAACAAATAATATTCAAACAATGTTTTTTAATGATATTTTAAAGTAATATTTAAATCAAATCTGGCTCGCCTAATTTGTGGTGTTTAGTATGATGTTTATCTGGTGAAAATTTCGTTATATTAGCTATTATGGCTTTCGAGATATTCTTGGCGACAAGCCCGAAAAAGGAATTTTGTAAGAAGAAAAAGCAAAAACTGCACAAAATAAAATTAAAATTTATTATTTGACTGCAGATATTAGTTAAAAACGGTATTATTTTGTTCTGAAAACAAAAAACTGTCCATTAAAAGAATTATAGTCCAACAATTTCCGCCTTAACATAAACATAAACAGCCTTCATTTTCTTCCTTGCTGTTCTGTTTGCTTAACCGACTGACACAAAGTTTTTTCAGTTGATGTTGGGTTTTTTCTGTTTTTTATCATTCAGCTAGTTTTACTCGTTTATCGTTTACCTTGCGACAACATTGGACATTTAACAAAGCCAGGATCATGTCTAGTGTTACATACGGTAAGACAGTTGCCCAATATTTAAATTGCCTATTGCGTCAAATATAACGATTTTTATTTTTATGTTGATTTGAAAATTATTTTCCATATCATTCATATAATAGATTTGTGCTTGTTTCAGGTTTGCTGTGCGTGATAAATACTACTTTGTAATTGCTATAGGTAAGTTTGTATCTTATCTGCCAGCAAATAACCAAAATCATTATTGTCAACTGGGCCACGGGTTTGTGTAGTTATTATCCCTTATCACTAGGGCTAAGCTAGTTTCTCTTATTAACAAGGTAAGTACTTTTTTAAAAATATTCTTTTAAGGTGGTAGCTACAGTTTTTAAAATGGACCACGAAACTTTTTGAGTAAAATTTCTTTCTGTTTTATTTCTCAGATTTAGCCTAAAAGAAGAGGTTTTTTTTAAAAGTATATTTTGTAACTTAAAGTTGCTTTATGGTCAACATACCTCCTTTTCTCTTGAAAGTGCCAGAAAACCTACATGGCTATATTGAAACTGCCAAAAAATATACATGGCGTTCTTGAAATTGCCAGAAAATGGAAAACAATTTCATTTGAATAATAAACATTGCTAAAAATATTGTCATATTAATAAAGACGAATTAATAGTCGTTTTTTGTTCAATGAATTTAACAAATAGCTGACAAAATATAATAGCTGACAAAAAATAATAAAGAAATTAGTAAAGTATGTTACAAAAAATGTGATTTAACCAAACTTCACTTAGTCACTGATTAAATTTGTTTGAATTAATCAATTAAATTTATAAAATGTTCAATAAAAACAAAAAAATTGTCTGGAGTGGTAGTGTGGGAGAATCTAAAAACAACGTCCTGTAAAGAGTCATATCATAATATTATATAAACATGAAGGTTGCTATTCTTGAAGCTTTTTCAGGATGTTATCAAGTGTTTTTAGACACCTTTCAAGCGCTCGTTTAATAGAAATAAGCTCTGGAATGATATGGAGGAAGTCATCGAAAGATCCTCATATACATCATCCTTGGATTTTGGTGTTCTGAGCTCGGTTTTGCGGCTAAGGGCGGCATGGTTGAACATCATTTTGTTTGCTTACATACACATTTCTGTCATAAACTGCGGCAACGGAATCGTTTATTTCAGGTGTGATGGAGATGGATTGGGTATCTTCAATGAAGTTCGAAATTTTGCTTTATATAACAACAGAATGTTCTTTTTAACCGTCGCATAACGCCTCTGTTTAGAAAGTACCGTTAAAGCATTTGATGCAAAAGCAGGATGTACCTCGACTCCAAATCATTTTCGTTTGATAGAATGCACAGCGTGGAACTTCAATTCAGAGATTTTTTGAATATTTTAGTTGACAGTTTAAAGAAGTCTTTTCTCGTACTCTTCACTTGACAAAACGAATACCTTGATTATTTTTCGATCAATCGGCAAAGTCCATGGCATCTTGTATGAAATTTTTTTCATTTTTTACAGCTAGTTCAACCCTGAGTTTAGCAGTGTCATCAACATGATAACAAGGTCCTTTCCCTTGTCCAGCTATAATATAGTTCCGAATATTTGATTCGATTTTATTATTTTAACTTGGGCGAACAAACTGTTTTACGAAATAGTTTTTTATAAAAGGGCACACGGGTTTGGCTCTGGTGTACTTAGAACTCCCATTTGAGCTGGCACTAAAGAAAATCATTAGTTCTAAGGGGATTCGAACCCACACTCCGGTGACAGAAACCAAAGAGTAAACCGCTCGGCAGACAACCAATGTTCCAAGAAGTATTTAACTGAAAAACTCATCGTGGCAACTCACAATTTTTGGAGACCGGTAGATAAGCTTTAGCAATTTTAACTTTAGAGCGAAACTCTGGATGTGCGTTCAAAGACATGTTTTACGGTTTGAAAAATTTGCAAGACAAAATTATGTGGTCTCATTCAGGCAAACATTACAAATGAAGACTTAAAATCTGAGTTTTCATTGATTAACTTAGCAAAATTTTTGCTTAAACAATCGCTTAATACCCATTTCTGAACTCTCTTCTATTTGATATTTTTTACATCTCTGTTGCCAGAGAAAGAAGTTGAAACATCGCCTCTGTTGCAAAGTTCTAAAACTTTTGCGTAAAGTGTTAGTTTATTTCCCTCTTGGGTTTTATGTTTGTGATAACTTTACTGTTGACTTATAGGACTGAAGCTTTCCTTATTTTTTGCAACATTCGATAAATCTGTTATTGGCATAGCCAACACGTGTATTCAACAGAAAGAGAATGTTCAGTTCAAATATGCGTTCATTTTACTTTGCTTGAATTATGGTCAAAAATAATTAATTTCCTAAAGTAGTTTTCTCCAATAATAATGTGCGCTCTACGTGTCTAAAATTCTTTTTATCGGTACACGAGAAAGAATGTAGATCTGATATGACGAGAATGATTCACAACCTGATGAGTTAACTGAAAAAACTCTAACGTACAATTAGCAGTGTTTCCTTAAAGAACTATTTTACATGGTTATTAAAAAATGAAACTTCGTATAGTCAAAAAAGTCCTAAGATTTTATCAACCAAATCAGCATAAAGATCCAGAAAACTTCAGTCACCACCTGCTAATGCTCTACTCACCTTACAGAGATAAAAATGAGCTTCTTTCAAATTGATCTTATACAGAAAGGCTACAGGAGGATCATGTGAAAACGATTGTTTTCAGAAATAAAAAAATAAATCAGAATTGGTTCATGACGATTTGAAAAGCTCAGCTCCGCTGTGTACAGGTTTGTAACGGCTGTGTCACTTCTGGCATATATCTGATAAACGTGGCAACATGGATATGGACGTAACCCTTTACAAAAGTTTTTTGAATTCAATTCAATGGCAGATAACAGAGAAATTAAAGCAAATAAACATGAAGTTTAAAGAAATATCCAGCACCACGATGATCATGGGGTATATGATATACTGCATGGCAATCTATCCAATGCAATATTTGTGGAATATTAATGGAAACGCTAAAAAACCTGCGTGGAATAAAATTTTATCATCAAAACGTGTGAGGACTATTGTCAAACTTTCCAAAATTGATAGAGCTTATTTAGAGTTTTCCAAAAATAGATGTAATGACTCTCTCAGAAACTCATGTTTTACAAAACAGTTTTAACGATAAAGATGATATCAGTTACATATTTATCAAAAGCGCTTGTAAAAATGGTAAAAAATGGGAAGTAGCCATTTTACCTGAAAGGTACACTGCAATGGATAAGATGAACAGAACTAGGCTGAATGCATATGGATAGAAATTATACTTGAAAACTTTCTTATCAAAAAATTTTACAGACCAGACCAGATACATCTACACTCTTGCCTGAAGATTTTACAGACCACCAGATACATCTACACTCTTACCAGAAGATTTTAATACAAGTTTAGACATCATAGTATCCAAAATATCACTAGAAACAATCCGTATGGGAGGTTTTAACGTCAACTTAGCCGAGAAAAGTGATAAAAGATTTTTAAATCATTTAATAAATCATAACAACTCAAACATCTCGAAGTATACATCTTTGTTGATTGAAGACCAAGTCATAAAAATAAATACAACTAACCAATCGGATTAGTTACTTGCTACAGAGTCTAATATTTATGTATATTACAGTAGTCTCGTTTTAATCTTAGTTACAGATAGTACAATAGCATATGTACCCTGACCATTTTTTAATACTTGGTTATAAAATTTCCACTATACTAGCCGATTTATACTCATTTGGAAGAAGATTCCAGAAAACAGTAGCTCTGAATATAAAAGAATCGGTACCATATTTTATAGTCTTTGCAGGAGGAAATCGTAAAAGCTTTTGTTTTCTTAAATTGTAAGGTCCGGCTTTCAATTCAAGAAAATCACAGACTATTTTGGGATTCCTACTATTAATTGATTTAAAGGTCTCGGTCATTAAAATCTGCAGGTGTTTATTATGAATCTTAACAGTGCTTTCAACTTGAAGTATCCCCTCAAAATTCTGAGAGACTTTTTCATTGAATAAATCTAAGTGCTCTTTTGTGAACTTTATTTATTATACTGATATCTTTTTTGTAGCAAAACATAACAGGGGATAAGAAGACAGTGTTATATTTAGGGAAATTTTGTTAGCATTTAACCAGTTAGTAATACCTCTGAGATCTGAATTAATCTTTTTACCTATAACATTTATTGACTTGTTTATATATAAAAGGTTCGTATCGTCATGAAAGTGATGTACTACAGAATCATAACTGATTGATTAAAATCATTTATATAAATTAAAAATAATAAAGGACGATTTAAAACCATTTATTGTTACGAATTGCTTGCGGTTTTTTAAATATGAAGAAAACCAACTTTTTAAAACACCACGCGCACCATAATATTCAAGTTTAGAGATAAGAATATCATGATCAATGGTGTCAAACGCTTTTTGAAGATGAATAAATATTCCACGTGCAAAATGAGCACCAGAATTATTTGAAACATTTTCATGATTGTTATTATTAGAACTGTTACCATCTTCATTGCTATCTTCTGAATAAGATAATCTTTTAAAATAAAACTTAAAATCGCTTATTCTATATTGGAATTTCCATTTCACTTTCATTTTTCTCTTCGCTGTCAAAGGTTAATATAAACTTTGGAACGCAAACAGATTGTCTACTTGTTCGGTAACTTTTATTTTGATTTTTTGTTGAATTAATCAAACTTGGTGCCATCTCACTAAAATTTTCAGGTGTATTCTCTTCATTACAGATTGAGCAATCAAGATGTATGTCTTGAACCTCATCTTCATATATCAGGAAATCATTGAAACTTCCAAAAGATAAACTTCGAACAAAGTTATCTAAAAGACCTGCAATATTTAATCGAGGTTTTTGAAATGGGTATCACCTGTTGCCATTTTTAAAAACTGTTCTAAAAACTATAAATTCTGATTAAATGTCTTCATTTATTCGCAAAAAAAGAGAAAGTGCAAGTAGAAATACAATTCTAGTGTAAGACAAGGACTAGTCACTAATTTATTGATCATTTTAGATGTTTGTCAGATTTTTTTCAAAATCTCCTAAAATGTTGAAATTATTAAAAATAAGACCTTTAAACAACAAATTTTACAGATTCCTGAGAGAAATAAATTTAGAAAGTTGTAAACAACCTTATAAAATTTTTTAAAAGGTCAACATGGAATTTAAGCGAAAATTAACGGATTATTTCTGACAACCATATAAGATATTGGAACATTGACTTTTGGAAAAATGATTCTTTAGACAAAAATATACTATTAATAAAATTTTCAAAAAGGCTGACATGAAAAAATATTTTAAAAATAATATTTTCTAATAACAATAATTCTTAGTCTAAAAAAGCCTAATTTTTGAAACAATTGAAATTTATTTATGATCTGCATACTATGGCGAAATTTACCCGTTTTGGCTTGTCTCAGGCTAGTAGATTTTTTATGTGCAGCAGAAAATATCATTTTTCAAACTGATACAAAAACGCAAAAGAATTGGAACAAAATTTTTTACAAAAAAACAAGATATTCTAATGATTTATGTCTTACAATTTTCATCTTTCCTGCAAACATTTTTTTAATTTTAATGTATAAAAAAAGTAGCTAAGTCAATTCTAAATTAGTTCTGAATCAATGAAGTTTACGTCAAAATATGCCCTTCAAGCTCATTCAAAATCAAGAAAAAAAAAAAGAAGTGAAAAATAATAAACGGATTTCAAAAAGATTTCGAAAATTCGAAATAGCTACCTCGAGTTCAAAAATGGGTGATATTAGCGGTATAATAAACAGATCTCAATAAAGTTTCAAAACTATTATTTTACGTGGAAAAAAATGATTATAATGATTAAGGCAATGAACAGATGTCAAAAACATGAGTTTTGGTAAAAAAACATTTGGATCTAGTAACAAAAAATGAGTGTTTTTGACAGGTGGCCATTTTTGTCAAAAAATTCCCTCGATGGTTCTTTAACTTCATGCAATAATGGAAAGAAAAAAAAAACAAACATAACAAATTTCCAGAAAATTTTAAAAGCATCATTTGTGCTGAGGAACTGGACAATATTTTGGTTCAGAAAAATCTCTGCTTGGGCATATAAAGGTGCAGCACTATTGAAAAACACGTCTTTTTTTCAAAAACATAAAAATGCCACTTATCTTGTATTGTCACAATTCATAGACAAAATTGTTAGGAAACTGACTAAAACGGATATAGTGTTTACAAATAGCTTGGTTGTTGCTAATCAACAAGAATTTTTACGGCATGCTATTATAAATACCACATAAACAAATTGATGTGCAAATTAGCATAATTTATAGTAAAATCAACAAGGTTCAGACTCAATGATAAGAAATTACTAAAATATAAAAAAATTACATTAAAAATGTGTAATCATAATTAATACAAGAGAGAAAAATCTTTTTTTTAAAACGAACTAGAAAATATCTGTTACATAACCTGTTTTCAGTTCTGGAGAAAACCGAAGCTCTGGTAACTAATATTGCAAGCAGATAAGAAAAAGTGAAAGAAAAAAAAGCACAAATATAGAGAAGAATAAAGAGACAGAATGCAATAAAATTAGAACATGAAAATTAAAAATTTTTTTCCCGCTTATTGTTTTTTTTCCTCAACACCAAAATAAATGACTACTTTGAGTAGGAACAAAATTATGGAAACAACGGCATTTCTATCAAAATAAATCTTTTAAGTATATCAGCCATTAATGATCAGTTAAAATTTAAAAGTTTTTAAATCTGATTATAAAAAACAAACAAGAAAATTTAAATAACACACCATTTTCTATATAATTTTATTCTCAAACTTTTTCTTCAATTTTCTAGAAGCTTTAATTGGTTCAATTATTGTTTCAGGGGTAGTAGCTATTCTTGGTTCAATAAGTTTGTTAAATATAAAAGGTGTGTTCCACAAGTTACCAGTGGGTTGACGTAAGCCACGTTCAAACTCTTCATTTCAAGTATAAGGAAAAGGGACTTCAGAAACCTATCACAAAAAATAAATAAATAATCAGAAAAGTTACAATTTATTCAAACGAAAATATCAAAGCAAAAAAAATCTGATAAAAAATGCTTACAAAATGAAACAAGCGCTTAGTGACTAATGGACTCCCAAAAATTTGATTAGCAAAAAAAATCACCTTTCAAAGTTTCTTTAAAATGTTTCAATGTTAAATTTCTGAAAATCTCTAATTTTTCTGAGAAAAATAAACTTTGAAAGTTTATCTCGTAAACTTTTTTCGACAGCAAATATGCATCAAATATTTTTGTAAAATTAAAAAAAAATTATAATAACTAAAGCAGATATGGAACACTGCTTCATGCAATAAATGGATATTTAGGGAAGTTTCACATGTTACAAAATATACTCTCTATAATCATATCTTTAATCAAGTAAAAAAAAATTAACAAATTTTGAAAAAAATTCCAAAAAAGCTATTAGAAAAAAAGCTGTCAGAAAATGAATATTTAGATATGGGCCTAGATATAAACTTAACAAAAAATTAAGAAAAAAAAAAAGTAATACTGAAGAGATCTTGAGTAAAATTTTAAAGAAAGAGTAAATTGTTTGGATCCACATAATTAAAAGCAGAAACAAAAAGCAATACGCATTTTCTGCTTCGTTTGCCTAAAATATAGACAAAGAAGTTTTTTCAGAAGTAGTTTTAATAGATAACAGATAACAGAAAAATGATAATATCATTAACAAACTAATGAAAAGATACACATTTCAGTTGATTTTTGATTTACTTACATCAGATTAGCAAGAAACTTCTTTAAAAATATAAATCAGTCATGTTTTTTATCTCCCTAATCTATTACAAAATTTGGAATGGGCCATTTATTTTTTATCTTTTTCATCTAATTTTATGCACAAAAGCAACAAAAAAAAAAAAATCAAAAATGTAGATTTATGGTCTATTTTTTTTTTTTTTTCAAATCTATCTTCATCATGTCATTTGCTTTAATCCTTACGCATTTTCTGCTTCGTTTGCCTAAAATATAGACAAAGAAGTTTTTTCAGAAGTAGTTTTAATAGATAACAGATAACAGAAAAATGATAATATCATTAACAAACTAATGAAAAGATACACATTTCAGTTGATTTTTGATTTACTTACATCAGATTTGCAAGAAACTTCTTTAAAAATATAAATCAATCATATTTTTTATCTCCCTAATCTATTACAAAATTTGGAATGGGCCGTTTATTTTTTATCTTTTTCATCTAATTTTATGCACAAAAGCAACAAAAAAAAATTTTTCAAATTTATCTTCATCATGTCATTTGCTTTAATCCTTAAAATGTTGCAAAAATTTAGTGGATCTAAAAAAAAAAGTGAAAGTAATGCCTTTTGCCTTGTTTTTCCAGATTGTGTCACAAATAAGAATCTTTGAGAAAAACTGGAATGAGCCATTTATTTCTCATCTTTCACATCTTTCATCCTTTTTATATACATTAACTAAATTTTATATACATTTCATCAGCAAGTATTTTGAATTAAAATTTGAATGCTTGACTAAAGCATAAACATTGAAAATTTGGGAAACTGTTGTTCAATTAAACACTCTTCGGAAAAAAAAAAGAAACTATCTGACTTGGGCATAACTGATATAATCAAGTGTGATAATTATATGGCTATAAAATAATTCTGCCTGTCTAATATTTAATTTTTAACTTAATTTTTAACAAAATACCATTACAGCTGTTTTCCTTTCAAATTTCATGACGATTTCAAGAATGGCAATTAATAAAAATTATTATTCGATCAGTTCATAATTCTATGGTATTGCTAATTCATCAATTTGTAATATAAGCTTAGAAACGTAATATTTTATTAAATATCCTTTCGTGTTCTGATAGTGATAGTAACTTAAGTATAGACCCAGCTTATCTCAATTTATTTTCTGTTTAATAACAAGATTATAATAATTTAAAACCTTCTTAGACACTAAAACATTGGAACAAAATTTGTTTGCTTCAATATAAACAAAAACCCAACTAAAAACAAGAAAAATAAAAAACCTAATGATAACTAAAAAATAAAAGAATAAAATATTCATGATTGAGTATTGAAAACCATGAAGCTTAAATTTTTCTATTTGAGCTAAAGCAAACTGAACCAAACAAAATAATTCACAAACTATTACATTTAAATATCAGCAGAATACAATGTTACCTTTCAGAATCTGTAAATTCAACCTAATGGTAACTTTCGGGATGGGTAGGGAAAGCATAAGTCCTTCGCAAACAGACCGCAAATAACTGTTTAAAGACTGTCACGAACATGAAGATGCATTACAATCAAATCTAATCAACACTGTAAATAACTGCCTCTTAAATTGATGAGTGATTTTTCCGACAATTAATAATCACTAAAATTACTTTCTCATTGGAACAAAGTTAGATCCTGATAAAAGGAACAGAAAAGGAACTCAACATTCAAAAATTAAAACTGACAGGGAACTCTTGCATATGTACTAGAAATGTTTTATTAAAGGTTATAATCATATAACCTTAACCAAAAGAAACTTTGTAATAAAAGCTGCCACTTGCAAGTCAATGATTTAATTTAAACAGTCACTGACATCGCACCATTAAACTTTTGGCCCTTAACACCTATCACAAAATGAAACACTGGCAAAGTCATGTGAAGATCAGTATGATTGAGACAACCAAATACTGAGTTATTGTGACCAGTACAAATATATGTAAACTTTGTCTATTGAACGAATTCAGCTAATTATTAGCTGATGGTTAAACCTGCCAGCTTTAATTGGAGTGAGTTTTTTAACTGAACTCTCCATGTAATTTATTCATTAATACTTTTTTTAACAAGACAGTTTCTAGAAAACTATTTTCGGAGTATTTGTTTCAATGTCATACCCTCCCACAGAAATGCCTGTCAGTCTATGTTAAGAGTAAAAAAGCAATGTAGTTTTATGCTCACATAAAATCATTTATAATTTCAACTATCAAAGACGCCTAGATTTCAAAATGACAGATTTGTCAAAGTCGGACAGGTCGTGCACAGATATATTACACAGCTTTCATATTTATTACTTTCACAAACATATAAATCATGATAAAAAAAAATTTGCACTGGTGTTTTTGGCATAATTCACTAATACAATTAAAAAAATTTTCTTTAGTTTTCAAAAGTTTGCGTGTAAAGTATAATGGATTTGTAGATTCAATGTGATGATAAAATTAAATTAAGGGGCAAAATAAGTAAAAAGTGAATACATCTTTTTCTGTATTACAAAGCTTATTTAATAGTTCTTCTATTGCAAATTGACATGCCACACACCCATAAGTTGAGAATAAAATAGAACGTAGTATACTTCTTTACAAGATTTCTATTCACCATAATGTTTGCTAAGAATACCAATTGTATGAATAAGTTTTTTACAAATAGAACCAATATGTTATTCCCAAGATAAATGCTTATGAATTAAACAAATTTAATATTTACAAGGTTTTATATTACATTTACTTATTTTTATAATGACGGAATTTTAACACGCCCTAATATTGAGCCTTTTGAAACACCAAAATTAACTTCCATAGGAATTCAAAAATTTCCCTTTAGAAGAACAAGCTGTGAACGATTAGTTAAATATGATCTAAACAAATTATTGCAAACCCCTTGAAAACCGCAATGTGATAACTTAGATAATAAAACTACACGATTAACTGTCAAATGCTTTTTCGAGGTCTATAAAAACTTCACATGCAAAATAATTTTAGGTAGCTGTACTTTTATCTCATTAATAAGGCTAACCAGTGTATGAGTAGTGGAGCGACATTACGAAATCCAAACTACCTTTCATTAAGTAATTTTAATTTAATTAGAAAATAGTATAACCTCACATGAACACACTTTTCAATAATTTCACTAAAAATAGAGAGTAATCAGGGACGCATCCAAGTACGATTTCATAGTAGTGAACTGCTAAACTGATAAATTATGTATGCTATTTTAAAACCAATTAAATTTGAATGTTTTTTATATCTAGAAAAATTCTA
>JAUZNK010063379.1:0-31212 GCA_035046665.1 Euphysa ruthae
CAATCCAGGTAGTCAAAAATGGTATTTTATACCTTAGGAAACTAGCCGTCAATATCTTAGGAGGGAAAGGGTTAAAATGCAACTATTTCTGTTAGTAACACGGCCTAATTATCATTGACTACTCAGAGCAGCATTTGCCAATAAACTCAATATAAAATTACAATTTAAGACGGTATAAATATATATAAATATATATATAAATATATATATAAATATTTAGAAAAACATGTAATTCATGTATACTATAAAAGTACTATAAATATTTAATATCCACCTTTAGTTTGGATGGTTATGGAAAAAAAATCAAATAAATCATTCAAATATACACAAGCATTCGCTCTACTACTTATAAATCAAAAAATTCAGAGTACGAGAAATTTGAATCAAAGTGTCAGTGTTCACATTAAACATCTCAAAGGTAAGCTATGTGAAATAATACAAGACATCAAATTCTCTAAATTCTGGTTATATGGCTAAGAAAAGCGAACTAATTATGAATAATGTGTTTAAAAAATATTGGTCTTACCACCACCCACTAACATCTTACCCTGTCTCAAGAAACTTCTTCTTTCGTGGAAACATATTATGGCGTAAAATTCTTAATAGTGTCAAGAACTCTCCTTCGCTAAAACTTCTTTTTGCAAGAAATTATATTTGTTAGGAAATCTTCCTAGGACAAGATATGCCCACTTTAGCAATTCTAGTAATATGTATTTTTTATACAATTTTTTAAAATAAAGGTAATTTTCATTTTAAGTTTTGTTGGATTATATAAGCTATAAATTTTTTACATATGTAACATTTTTTTACCAATGTCAAATAAACCATACTTCTGTTAATTACGCAAATTTCTAAATAATAGAAAAAGAAAAATGCAATCTTGATGTGTTATTCACCCAGATTGACTGATAAAGCTCCTAAATTATCCAAACAGAGCAAAGGAATTGCGGGTGTTGCATTCAATCTATAAAAAAATATAATGGCATTAAAAACACAATAATACGACAATAAAAATCCTTAATTAATAATGATCGTAAATCAGCTTACGTAGTTAGATAGTTAGATATAGCAAAACCTTAGCCAGAGGGAGATAGTTCAATGGTTTATTTTGCCTCAACATGTAGGAAAACTGAGCTCAAACAACTGCTTCCATAACAAAGAAGTTTCAGAAATAAACTTACCTGTTCATGACAGCATGGTTAAATAACTCTACCATCTTTTCTTTAAAAAAAACATAACATTTGCTTGCATTCAAATTGTTTGGTTTATTTTTCTCTGTGTTACACTTTTCATTTTCTTCTGCTTCTTTTTCAAATATTTGAATGAAGATTTTTAGCTGATTTATACTGTTTAATAAAATATAAAAATCATCTGAATTTAACAATGTTTGGAATGTATCTGCAATGAAGTGATATAATGCTGATGACTTGTACAAAGTTTTCTCATCTGCAGAGAGTTTTAATGCTGAGCTAAAAATCAAAATATACTTCAAATTAACATCTAGCAACCAATGGGGCTAAAATAAAATGCAAAAAACTAATTAAAAAATGTTTTTTTTTTTTTTTTTTTTTTTAATTTTTCCCACAACTGTAATTGAAAGCATATTATTTTCTCTGTTTAATAAAAATATTCACGAAAATTACATGTTTACTTTTGAAAAGAAAATTACTTTTCTGAAAAAAATTAATTTTTCTGGAAAATCCTTTTCCTCATTTTTTCATGAGCAGGGTGGTGTTTAAAAAATTTTTTAATTTCTTTTACATTTCATGAAAAGTATTATTCACAAGATATTTCAGACTCTGTACAAATTTTATAATGCACTCTCTAGTCTTCACCGGAGGTTTTAACCCCATCTAAAATCAACCTATCCCTTTTTATCTATGGTTGTTAAAATATGCCTATTTAATCAAACAAAGAGCTACAAGACTTGAGTTTTTTAAAAGCCACAAAACACCGCATTTTAAAGGAATAAATTTTGAACACACTCTCTATGATTCTTCCTATCACTCCTTCCTAGTCCTCCTTATCTAAAAATAGTAATTTTAAATATATTGTTAAGAAGAAGAGTGGTATTATTATTGACAATTCTCTATAAATTGATTTTCTCGACAAATTTCTTTAATCAAAAATTTAGTCCTCAAGGTATGTACAGTATTTGTCAATTTGTTTAGCATGGTAGTTCATAATACTTTCCACGCCATAATTACTGGTGCAACTTAAGGTGTATAACATGTACATGATTCGCAGAATCACAGATAAAGCTGTTATGAAAAAAGCATTTTCCATGAAGTCAATCTAAAGATATAAAGCACTTTAAAAACGAGCCTTTACACTACTGATCTATTCTGCAAAATTTGCTATGATTCACAGTATTAAAAATTTCTAAACCAACTTGCTGTACAATATCACTTCTTATTAATTTTTTCACCAAAATAAAAAAAATAAATCTAGACCTGTAATCATGACTTTCAGTATACCATTCACAAGATATAAAGCATGAAGACTTTATAAACTTTAACATCGCTCCCTCTTTCAGTCTTTTTAACAATTCTTGTTGGGAAACATCAGTTGCAGGATTTAGTTCATGAAGCTTCAATGGGAACTTGTAGCTAAAATAAAAGTTTTCAGTAAAAAAAAAATGTTAATATATAAGCAAATAAAGTTGAGAAAATATCTCTGCATATGGTGAAGAGCGTGTTTGCTATAATTTTTTTCCTAGGTTAACAACAAGGAGAAGGCCATTCAAAAGCGTAAATCTTAAATAAGCAAAATCTTCATAACTTTCTTGTTTATTTTGGCAAAAACTAAAGGAAAATCCAAAAATAAAATGCTGAGAAGGTATAGTCAAAGGTATTTTAGTAATTAGTCATCATCCGACATGCAAAATAAGTAACATAAGTGGAGATTATGTACTATAAACTGTAACACAGATTAAAGTTGTATTTGATTAGATAAATGAAGTGCAATTAAACAATAATTGTGTACTCTAAACAATGAAATATTTAAAGCACAGATTAAAGTAGCATTTGACTGGTTAAGTGGACCGTAATTAAACAATAAATTGGCATACTAAGAATTGAAATATTTAAAACACAGATTAAAGCTGCATTTAATTGGTGATGTGGGGGAGTGCAACTAAACAATGATTCTGTAGTTTAAACCGATCGTAAACTCAGATTTGGAAAGGAAATTTATACTAAAATATCAACTCGTGCCTTAAAAAGTCCTTTTTTTCTAAAGTTTGTGTTAAGCAGCCAACCCAAACTCGATTTCATAGAACTTTTTTTAGAGGAAACACGAATTAATTCTTAAAAGAAAAGCTGTGCAAACTTTAAGCAAAATCTTTCAGGAAAAATATCAACTGATATTTTATACTTTAGTTTTAATTGTCCTGAAAAGGGGGATTTAATCAATAAATCATGTAAATACTGTACCCAAATATCAATGTTTCACATATTTACTTGGAACAGAGGTTTTGGCAAAGTTATGGTAATAACATTAAAAATATGAGGTAACTTCTGTTGAGGACAATAACGAAGCTCAAAAAAATCTTGAGCTTCAAATTATAATAACTTTATAAATACAACAAAAATAATAAGGTAGAAAAATTGAGTAAATGAAAATAACCCCATGATCCTGCAATTACTTAAATTCAGTTTATACATACTTTCTATATATAGCAGATGGCGTGCTTACACTCCTATCACATAGTTGTAACACACCATTGAACAATAAATACATAAGCAAATAAGCTACTTCAGAACGTAATTCTTCGTTACTGCTGCTATCTAGTAGTGCTATCTGAAACAAGCAGAAGTACAGAGAGTGTTGGCTGGAAAGGACAGATCTTGTAGCATCACTAGCTTCAAAAAAGTGACGTAGCGTATGCAGTAATGAAAGCACATACTTTTCTGGAAATACCTATAAAAAAAAAAAAAAGGAAAAAAATTAATCAGCTTCAATATAATTACTTAATATTATGTAGCAGTGATAACAATTTTTTGTCAGGAAATTCTTACAGAAATAACAAAACATTCACCACCATAAGATTATTGTTATATTTTTTTTCCAACAACCTGTCACTTTTTTTTTTTTTTGCTTGTTGATTCCCCTCCTGTCAACACAAGTTTAGTGTTTATTTACATATAATTTCCATGATCTTACACCTTAAATTTCATACTAAATTTTAGAAGCAATGACCTTTCATCGAAAAAAAGTTTGATAGATTAGCTATCTTTTAGATTTATAACTTAATGCAGTATTTCAAAATGTTTCAATGAATAACCTTAAAGTAAAAAGAAGGAAGCATCACAGATAAATATTTGTGAATACCATTCACAAATATTATATACTAAATATACTAAATTTAATGTAACAAAAAATAAGAAAAAGTAAAACTCAACACTTTAAAAGAAGCATGGACATCGGTAATGAAATATCACCATTACAAAATATATAAGCTATATATAAATAGAATTAAAAAAACTCACACTCAAATTTTCTTGATACAAACACTGGTGTAGTTTTTCTATAATAAAACTGTAACCGTCTTCAATATCAACATGCAAGTTATGATCTGAAAGTAAATGCCAAGAATAATAACATCCTTAAGTGTGCAGAGATTTTAGGAATTAGAGAAATGCATAAAAAATTAATTTAAGGCTTGAGATAACTAAGAGGAGTAATATAAGCTGACCACAGCTTATTTCAACACTTCTGTAATATAACCATTCCCAAAAAGTAGGAGCAATCTCCGTCAAAAGAGGGCTTCCCAGCCTAACGCAGCATTAAAAATTATAGCATTATTATAATGAAAAATATTTGCTCTCAGCACAAGCGTTCACATTTGAAAGAAACCTTCGAAACAACGGCAATAAAAAGTACAGTAATTTTACGAAATTTTAATTTCTGAATAAAAAAACATATAAAAGGCCAATTGATATTTGGTTTTATGCCCAAAATGAAACAAAGTATTCTACACATTTTTACTCTTTGACACAACACGGATGAAACTTTTTATGGTAAATAACATTAATGGTAGTTTAAAAAAAGAAAAAAAAATTGTATTTTGAACTTTAAATAATAAGGAGCTTCAAACTGATGAAAAATAAAATTCATTATTACGTTTATTTATACGTTTCATTAAAAAAAAAAAAAGGAAAATGCTTGCATTTTCCTTTTTTTACTTTTATTTTTTTTTAGGAACATCAAAGAGAAATAAGTTCAAGAAGATGTTAGAATAATAGTGCATATGGATGATTTCCTTTCCATATGTGTGTGTAGGTCAAACTAATTACTAATCTATATTGAATTTCACAGAGAATTTTACATTCAAAAAGTCTTCTAACATACAGTCTCATTACTCAATTAGTCTTGTTAAATTGATTCTAAGGTTTTTATACTGATTAGGGGTCTTAAATTCTTAAAGTGGAGCGTGATGTAATGCGACTGACAATAAGCCAGCACCTGACACTTACATTGTAGTACGATAGGAGACATAGATATAGGAGACATAGATATTGTTTCTATACATACATTTTAAACTTCCTTTGGTTAAAGTTACCTTCAAATTTTTAGATTCTTTGACAATAAAATTCCTAATACTGCTAAATGAGTGTAAATCCTAATAGGCCTGATTTTTATACTTAGGACATTCTGAACTTTAATTTTATTTTACATTAAAAGACTGTATATTAATATTTTTACCTTCCAGTATAATGGCAAGTTGCTCAACTGCTGACCTCCGTAATTCATCATTGACACAATCATTAATAAATACATCCCATAATTCTTTTACATTTTCACTAGAAATGTTATTAGGAAAAATTTTGCTACATTTCGAAATTGCAACATCACAACTTTTTAATAGAAATAGATTTTCCGGAGAAGATTGAGAAATATTTTGTGGAAATTTACATATCAAATTCTCTTCTTTAATATATTCTGTAAAATGTATCAATGCCATTGCAAAACCAGTACGACGGGCCTTTACTGAGTTTAAAAACAACATACGTAGTGTACCTCTAATATTCTCACACAATGACAACTTAGTTACTAGACCATTGGCAGATAATATAGTAGTATGATGCTGGAACAACTGATTAACTGACTTGTTATATGCTTCATCATTCTGGTTCAATTTTGCTTGTATGAAAGGTAGTAACGGTGGTAAGATTTTAAGAAGTTTGGTGAAAAGCTTACAGGACATGTTTAGGGGACTGCACATAATCAGATGCACAATGCTCATAGCAATGCCAGACACCTTATAAGTAAAAAAAAATTATTATAAAAGTAACACAAAAAATTTCTGAGTAAAACTTCATAAATTAGGTTGATTATTAAAATAAACCACAAATTTACAAATTTTCAGTGTCATGCATTCTGATATACAATTTTTCGATTGATATACAATCAGATTAATTTCCCAAAAAGTTTCAGCTTAATTTTTCGATTGGTACCACCTAGGACCTAGGACTTATAACTATGCGAAGTTAATTAAAAATACAAAAATACAAAAAACCCAAAAAAACATGATAATACCAATTGTAATATAGTTAATTCCAAATTTCCTTAAAAAAAAATCCATTATAAGAAATAATCAAAAATAACTAAAAATTATGGGAGATAATTTCTATCAAATGCTCAAATAGTCATAACAGCCATTTCTAAAAGGAGTTGAGAATAAACCTAACCAAAACGACCTCAATACTGTTCAGGGGTCAAAATAACGGTCTGTCAAAGGTTAAAACTTGCCACAAAATTATTTAATCAACCTTAATTTGTTCAAAAAAAAAGAAAAAGAAAAAAGCGATCAAATTTTTTGTTTTTTCTTCTTGAGAAAACTCTTGTTAAACCTGTTTTTAATTTCTGATACAAACAGCTCATAATTATCACTCCCTCATAGAAATTTTACATTAAATTGTGTTGTGAAATTTTTATCAAAAATATCTCAATATTATCATAACAAAAACAAATCATTCAAATGAAGATCCAACTAACGGGTATTCAAGATAGCAAGAATTTTATTTAAGTGAGTCACACTTTGGCTTTCTTTTTTTTTTTTTTATTTATTTGTTTCGGGTCTAAAACATGTTGCTGTAATTAGCCTTCACTTGAATCCACGCAGAAAGCCTTGAAGACTTTAAATTTATATATTTATCAACATAGATAAGTTTAAGTAATCTTCTCCACTATTTATTATTACGCTTTTACATCTTTTACGAAGTGTTGAAAATGTTTTGAAGTTGATATAGATATATAAACCAATCAAGACTGATCACATTTAAATCAACCAATTAGTGCGCAAAATAGATTTTAAGAATATTAAGAATATAGATTTAAAAATATATGTCTGCTTTCAATTATTCGATTTTAACTCTCATTCTATTCAGAATGTAAATAACATACTAATTTCATTATTTAAAGACAGTAAATCGACTTTTTGTATTCAAATAAACTTTCTCCTGCTCTTCCACTAAAAAATCCGCAGATTAAGAACACTATTTATAGAAAATGGTTTTATAAATTTTATTGTTTACTTACGAAAAATTTTTCACATCTCATTTTGGTAAATTCTTGTTAATTCATTCATGTTAAGAATGAATTTAAAAAAATGTTATTAATAGAAAGAAGAGTTTAGATTCAGAAATCTATGTTTTCCTGGCAAAAAAAAAAATAACATTATGTTATGTACATCAGCCTGGTTGACATAAAAATTTAGCAATGCAAATGCATTTGCGCTCAAAATTATAAAAATAAAAACATTACTGACTTTAAAGGGTCAAAAATATTTTTAGCATATACAAATAAATGTTTTTTTTTTTAACATATAAAAGATAAAACAAGGCACTCGATACTCCTAGTCTATTCAAAGTTTTTAAAAGTATGTGGGATATTTATTGTATACGAAAACTTTTTTTAAATTTACTTTTTGGTTACTTATTACTAAAAGAAATGTTGTGAATATTTATTGCATTAGTAATAGAGTTAAAACATTGATATTGATATTAAACATAGACGAAATTTAAAAATTTTTAATTTCATAATACTAACTACTAATTTATATATTTTAAATTTTATCTGGAAGAATAATAAACGATCCTCTTAACTGAGTCGTCCAAATTGCTACTGAATATTATTCTCGGAGGTTAAATACTCATACACCATAAGTCTCTGAGTAAAAGATATACAAATATCAACGTAATTGTTATAATTAGTATTTGGTTCATAAATTTTGTACCATTGGAAAGTAAACTGTTAGTTAATTGTCCAGGTAAATTGATCCATGGATATTTGTTATGAGACTGTTGCAATTTTTGGTGTTGAGTACTATATTTTCAAATAACTACATTCTTTATTTACAACTCCGAAGCCTATATCCAGCAGAAATGTATAAATGAGAATAAGCTGGTTGTCATTTAAAGTAAGTTTTATCATAAGTCGTAACATCATTAAAATTTTTTCAAAGTTATTATTATTATTATCTATAAGAATAAACAATAATTTTACACTATCGATGAAATTTTAGATAAGTCCTAACACATGACTGCTTGCCACCGTGTGGACCGAGTCATATCTACACTACATACGTATTTCCATTGTCATTAAGTGATCATGATATGGTTGGTTGCATACGAAAAGTTCATAATATCAAATATACACCAAGAACTATTCTGTGTTGAAACTATAAATCATATTATCCCAACATTCTGCAAATAAGAATATCAACGTTGTATACTTCAATAGAACTTCTGGAAAGCTGTAAAAAATATATATCCAACAAACAAAAGTGCCTTCCCAACAACAACCATTCTGAATGTTGGACAAAAAAAGAGTAAAGTATCAAAGTTCTTAAGTTATTTTAGTAAAGCAGTAACCGCATTAAAAGGAATTTCTATCCATTATCCAACTTAACCTGTAGTAAACCATTAACGTTTAAAAGAAGAAAAGAAAAGTCAGTTAAATTTTCATATATATCAAAGATCTTTTTAGAAAAACAATTACAATCTCTCTAAAACAAAACAAAAGCAACTAGTTTAGATGGGTTATCTGCTTGTTGCTAAAAGACTGTGCCTCCTCAATTAGCAGACCAATTACACATCCTATAAATCAATAGATAAAATGCAAAAAGATCTCTTGCATCTGGAAAACGTCACAAATTACCATGATCTGATCTGGAATGACCGATGACCCAGGGAATTATCGGCCAATATTAATATTACTTATTCTCTCAAGATACTGAGGTCTGTACACAAACAACTAAGTTATTATCTTGAATAAAACTGTCTACTGACTGATTCAAGATTCAGTTTCAGAAAAAATAGATCTACAAAGCTGGCAGCAACACTTCTTACTCATAATATCAGACCTGCTGTAGATAAAGGGAAAATGATCGGAAGCGTGTTTATAGATCTGACAAAGGTATTTGACATCCTTCTCAATAAACTTCAATCGCACAGAATAAACGGAGAAAAACTTGATTGGTTTACTGACTATCTTTTTCATAAAGAACATCTAATTGAAATCGATACAATTAGATCAACGTCAACAGCTGTAAACTGTGGTGTGCCACAAGGATCAATTTTGGGTTCGCTTTCATTCATAGTTTTCATTAACGACCGTCCTGAAAATTTGAAGTTTTCAAAAATTGTTATATTCGGTTACGATACAGTAGTTTATTTCCAAGGACTTGATAAATCTATGATAGAAAAACTTGCATTTAGAAATTGACTCAAAATATTTTTTACAAAAATGAGTTATTAGTTAACCTTAAGAAAGGTAAAACCAAAAGTATTTTGTTTGGTACGAGTAAAGGCTTGTCAAAGTCCAAAAACAATTTTAAAACCAATTTTAAACTTTATTATTAAAATAATGCGGTTATACAAAATGTCGACAAATATAAGTACTTGGGCAATATATTAGACAATTGTTTGACAATTAACTTGAATTTTCAAGCTTCTTATCGATCAGACAAAGCACCAGCTATTCCACATTTTCAAACATTTTAAAAGAACATTTTTTTTCATTTAAACACAGTTTAATCATTATTTTTTCTTCTTTTAACAGGACAAATATTGATAACAGTACTATTTATGTCACTGATGTTTTTTATCCCGTTTAAATATTTTTAATTATCATGGTTTATTTCAATATTAGTTGAATGAGTATTTTTCAATATACAAAAATCTTTTGTTCAGTTCCTAGAATTTAAAAAATACAACAACATCAAATAACTGATTACTTAGAAAAACCTTATTTCGACCCCAAAAGTACAAATCATTATTGACTGCAAAAGAAACAAGCAGTGGAAATTTGGATAAATGCTATTATTTTATCTCAAAATTAAGCTAAGGAGAATTTTTCAAAATTTTTGCCTATAACTTTTAACTTTAATGCAAAAAATTAAAAAAAAGAAGAAAAGGGTGAATATGATTTTTGCCTCGCATACACAGATAATAGCAAGAGTAAGAATTTTTTGAAAAAAAACATTTCTTATCCTTAATATCTAACTTCATGCAAAACGTGAATAATAAAAATTTATGAGCAGATTCAGAGAAAAATTTAAAAATAATAAATAGAGAATAACAATAAAGAGCATACGGGAAAAAAAAATCTACAAACTTTAGAATACAAACTTATTACTTTAAAACAAGAAATGTATTTAGATAATTAAATCACTGACTATTACTATAGCTGACTATTTTTTTACTATTAATTGTGTTTAATATATTCATTTAAGTTGCAAGGCCATAAAGCATTTAGTTCAAGCAGAAAATAATTATTCATAATTTATTTGGCATTTTATTCTGACACAAAAAAAGAAACTCATAACACAACTAGTACTTTTTTTATCACCCTACAAATAAATTAACCTTTTAGACTTAAAAGAAACTCTAACCAGTTTATAGTTTGTTGCCACAAAACAAAAAACAAAACAACAACAACTAGATTGATTAATTAACCACCAATAAAAAAATGTATTGATTAATAGGTACTGTTTTCCAAATCAATGATAATTTTTTCAAAGGTGATGCTTTTAATTTTAACTTGAAAAAGCATATTTTTCATAGCTAATCAAAGAACTAAATCAAAAACACTTCAAATCTTTGATAAAATGAATATATAAATCGACAAAAAATGAATGAATGGAAGATTAGTTGCCTCTTATATGTTTGTACCGACTAAGTTGTAAAAGTTTTAGAAGCATATTTTATACAAGAAACAGTTTTTGGTTGGGTTTATATGAAAATATTGTCCAGTTGTTTTCTTCAAAACGCTTGTTGAAAAATAAAACCAATTCCCACTGCAAACAGCACATAAAGACAAAATTCAAATAACGCAATAAACAGTTGAAATTTCAAAACTAATATTTGAAATATTTAAATATTTATCATTTAAGTGAACATTTAAAGATTTAAAATTTGACGTATTTTCTTTAATAAAAGATAAAAACGACTTTCACCTTTTTATTTTTGGAGCTCAATCCATTTTGAACAATAACAGTAAGAACAGCTTTTTGAATGATACACATGGAGGCCTGGTATTTGGAAGATATTGGTTCAATTACCAATGAAACAGACAAGGCAACCTAAAAAAATTGTTAATAAAGTATTTGTTATGTCTGTAAAACTAATAGAAATCTTTTCAAAAGAGCATTATTTTCAAAATTAATAACCCTTTCAATCCCTGTGATTGGCAGGTCAACTAGAATAATCTATCTTTAATTTTCAGAAAAGTGCAGGTGAATATTAAGTTATGTTTGGAGAGATAGACTAATGGAAAATAGCTTCTTGCATTAGAGCATACACTGATGTGCCGTAAACCATAGTTTAGATAGAACTCAGCAGATAAAAACAAGCTTACAATGGAATAGGAATATGAGGGGCAGATATACTGTTGATGCTTCACACCAACTTCCTTAAGGAGACTTCCTATGGAGGCTCCATTTGACATTTGACTCAGTTCTTAGTGAATCACCTACTATATCAGATATTAATTCTAGTACACAAAATTGGAAGAAAATAGCAACATCAGTAATAAAAAAAGTCAGCTGTTATAGCCGGACATATAATTGCATTGAGAACGAGTACGTACTAAAAAAAGCTCCCAGAACAAATAAAACTATTTTGAAAAAGTTTTAATCTAAAAGTGTTTGAATTTATTTTCCCTAAAGAATTACTAAGCCAGTATATATTAAATTTGATTAGTTTTTTAACATTTAGAGACTTTTTTTGTTTTCTCAGCTACAAAAAATAATTTTTCAAACCAATGGCTAACAACATTTTAGCCTTGTGATGTCATGATGATGTCATATTGAATTTATTATTTTTTAGCCTTGTGATGTCATGATGATGTCATATTGAATTTATTAATATATACATATATTTTTTTGTAAGATCATTACTTTATTAAAACAGGAGAAAAACATTAGACTATAAATTTGTCCTCTACATGGCATTAAAGGAATTAGGTTTAAAAAAAGTCATTTCACCTCCGAGAATATTGATTATGATTAAAATAAGTTTAATAAAATTTTTTTTCACATGAAATTTTCACAAATTAGCATTTTATTCTTAACTAAAGTTCACTTTCACTTTGTTTAATAAAAAAGTATAAATTTAAAATTCCATCTTAGAACATAAGGTATCAATAAAAATGAAGAGTTATTACTTTTACATGTAATGTTAAGGGAACAACATGCCAAAGTTATCAGAAATAATATTTTCCAGCATCATAACAGATTTGAGCAGAATCAGAAAATAATTCAATGTAAAAAACTAGAAAATCCTATTTTTTGAGGAAATTTTAATTGCTTAAAAGCTTTGACACGGTACCAAGAAAATTTTCAAAATTGCTGGAATGCTGAAATACTCATATTTCTGATTTAAAAATAACTTTTGATTGGCTAAAAATGTTTAAATTTGATTGGCTAAAAAGATTCAAATTTGATTGGCTAAAAATATTCAAACTTATTTGACTAAAAATAATCATGTTTGAGCATATTTGAGCCCAGTATAAAAAAAAAAAAAAAAAAAATCGCATTTAAATATATTTCATAAACCTAAATACTCTAAATGTCAGAAAAAAAATGCATACATTAAGGAGAAAATTTAAGACAAAAAAGCATTAATAAAATTTTAGGACACTAACTAGTTTTATCAGGGATTAAAAAATATACAACAGTACAAAACTTACCTAAAAAAAAAAACAAAACCTCAAATATGACATTATAGCAACAGCATCTGAGCATACCATGCTTTTTCAGTAGTTAGGTAAATGAGTATCGGTGATTTAGAAATATGGTAGTATGCAAATATTACGTGGAAACATGACCTCTAATTGTATATTTTCAAAAACCATGAGAGAGTTAAAGTACAAAGACCCAATTTGGTTTTAAAATCAGGAGGTGATGAACAACGATCTTATGAAAACTTACGTTAAGAAGATCTAGTAAATTTGAATAAACTACTTCCAAAACATTTTGATTATCACTTGAAAGAAAAGACAGAAGAACTTGTGTGGCTTCCTTCTTTGTCGCTGGCTTCAAATATAAACTGCTACATATATTTATGGTTTCTTTTAAAAAAAACTTGTTCTCGTGCATATCAACACTTGGTAAAATTTTCTGGATAACTTCGAATACTACTTCTGTATTCTAAATCAGAAAAAAAAAAGGAAATTAATGCCATGAGGAATTATTCAAAACAATTCTTCTAGGTCACTGTTGCCATGGTGAAGTAAAATTTAGTTGCAAAATATAATTTTTCAGTTCTAAAAGGATCATCTACAAGAACTAACAAGACAAGTTTTACAATATCAGCCATCATTTAAAAAAAAAAAAAAAAAAAAGGGCAAAGGAAAAATACAGACAGCCTATAAAGAAATGGCAAACAAACTTAATTTTAACTTCATTTTTAAATCCAATTTTAAAAAAAAAGAAGAATTTAAATGATTTTATCCATTTATGGAATCTTACCTCTTTCACTGCTAGGCACAAAATGTTATATAAAGGTAACATCTGAAAAAAAATATTTCCTATGACTATTCCTTATATGACTCAACCTTTCATTTTTTTTTTTCAATTTTAAAAATGATTATGGGAGATAGGAAAGAGAATCTTTTTTATAGCTCTTAAATCAAATATCATATAATAAATTAGCATTTCTTGAGTTCAAAGACAACATCTATTATTTCATCATCATTTTCTCTGTAAACCTCATATAATCACAGACTTTGGAGAGAATAGTTCTAATCCAGGAAATCACAGTTGAGTAAGATTTGTATTGACTTTTCTGCTTGTATGATTTTATAAGATACAAGTAGTATTCCCAAAGCATTAGATCAATGAGTTAACATGCAAAAATATAAATATTAAGAATCTATTTAAAATTTCATCTGTTCTATACACTTTAAATCATTTTATCATATAGAAAATTGAAACTTAGAAATACAAAAGTAAAATAAAACGTGTGATTTCTTATAGTGACTTGAAACCTGGCAATCTACATGTAGTGTCAGGTTCAATTTTCTACGTGAACGATGTTTCATAGTAAAGGAGTTAAAAATTCATCCTCTATTAAGCATCAAATGACAAAAAAAACCCTTTGGTTCTTAAAAATATGATAGTTCGCACAGCAGCAGTAATCACTAAAAGCATTCAGTTTTTACCAATTTTTAAAATAGAATTGAAAATGAGTGACTGTCTGTTTGTGTGGGACCCATCTTTTTTAATAAACCATCACTAATGAAAAAACTTTGCGTTTAATTTCATTTGCTATATAAGACTTAGTTTCCAGTATATAATTGTATAGTTTTAGAAACATTCTCAGTTTTTAAAAGGGCTTACCAATTTCCCTAATTAAAAACTTTTCTAATATTGACTTACTTAAACACAGTTTAGAGTAAAGTCATCCATCTTGTCACATTCTTATTATAATTGTTATTCTATGCAGATTTTCCGATAAGACGCATCATGAGTGGTTAAAAAACGATTCCTAAAGACATTTACGTATAATTATTTTAGGCTAAATACAAAACAGGGCAGAGAATTTTATAACTAAATCTAAAATTTTCACAAAATATAAAATACCACTTACTTTCTCCAGTGCTGTTTTAAATTCATCAATAGTCTCCATCGACTTGATTATCAAAACAGCGCTTTTGTAATCATTGTAAAAAGTGGCATCTGAATGAGACAACACATGAACAAGCATTCGTTTAAAATTTGGTAAAGCTTTAAGAAATATTGTGTTTGAAAACATATTTCGACAGTGAGACACTAGCTTGTCAGTCATTACTTCATAGATCTAAATTTAATAAAAATTTTTCTGGATAAAAACTCTACTTTTCTGGGATTTAAAAAATACATAGACTAGTTTAATTTTTGAGCAATCATACTTCTGCCCACAACTTTTTTTTTTGAAAAGGTAAATCCCTTTACCTTAGCATAATATCAGCACATCATGTTTTTTTCTAAGGACAACATACATGAAACTTCAGTTTCCAAAGATTATTTATTTATTTATTAAAACTAAAAATTTGCTATAGCCATTATACATTAATTAAAATTTTGCTGTATTTTCCATATTTAATTACTAGAATACCAGTCTATAATGTGATTTGTGTCATTTTGAAGACATGTTACCACAGTTTTAAAACCAAGATCATAGGCATACATGGAGCTATCATCAGCAAAATTGTATAAATTTTATGAAACTATGAATAGTATTAAAAAATAAGTCCACATACCAAACTTTATGGAATACCAAACACCAAACTTCCATAAATTCACCAAAAGAAGACAATAAATTAAAAATTGTTTTTCTTGACCAAAAGAAGAAAATAAATTAAACAATTGTTTTTGTTTCATTATGAATAAATTATGGTAACAATTTTTATTGTAGAGCTATAGATCTTAAATTTTGAAATAATCAACTGATGGAGTAGATAGTCGATCTTTTGATAGATCCATGTTTATTTATCAAAAAAAAAAAAAAAAAAAAACTTTGTCCATAAAATTGTGTAGATAACAATTTTAAACAAATATTGAATATGAGTCATTCACGGTACAAGATTTAGCAATTTTCAGCTAAATATTTTTACCAAACTGTATTATTCTGCAAAATAATATTCTAATGTTTACATTTGAAAATGACAAAACACATTGGATTCAACAAACTTTTGTCTCATCAATTTAAGTAATGAAACCTCAGCTAAACTTAAAAAATTCAGATGAACTTTGTTTAAAAGGTTTTCAGAGGAAATAAGTCCACTCAGCTTAAATTTTTTAAATATTTTTTTTATCAGTTACATCATTACCATGCGTCCCTTTACCAAACATTGTCTGAGGCAAAGTTCTGGTTACAAGAACACGCTGATTAAGATTTTAAAAATCGTTATATTGTCACTAAACCCAGGTGACTTATTGCTTTTAGAATATAAAAAAAAAAAAAAAAAAATCAAAAAAAATATCGCTCTGAGATATCATAGATTTTAGTTTTTAAGAGGTGTTTATTCAAAATAGTTGAGATTAGCGTTTAACATAATATACATAACATAATTGAAGTCTATTTATATTAGTCAGTCCTTCATTTTGTGTTTTATACAAAGAGTGAATTTTTTTAAAGCTGTACATCAAAAAAATGTTTTGCCTGGCGCTGGTTTTTTTTAAAAAAGTACTTAAGATTCAAAATGATATGTTAAATAGCAACCCAGTTCCAATTCCTAAGGCTTATCAGACGTCATATGGTATCTTCTGTGAGGAAGTAATTGATAGCAGAATTAGACACAATAAAGAAATCATGAAGATGGCACAATAGCATAAGATTATGTGAAAACATATGAACAAAATTCCAATGCTAATTCTTCTAAGAAATTCCGGTTAAAAGAATACATGCTTAATAGTTATCCAAAACTCATTTCCCACACTGGTGGTTTAAAGAATAAAAGTGAAATCGTTGATGGCAGTTTATCAGATGATCAATAAGTTGAAACTATTTGTAATTGGCCCCTTCTACTAATGACTTTTCTTATAGAAATTGTAAAGAATTGGTTCTGGTGAATCTATTTAATCACTTATGTTGGATATACCAG
This sequence comes from Euphysa ruthae, assembly GCA_035046665.1. Taxonomy (NCBI): domain Eukaryota; kingdom Metazoa; phylum Cnidaria; class Hydrozoa; order Anthoathecata; family Corymorphidae; genus Euphysa; species Euphysa ruthae. The sequence goes on from JAUZNK010063379.1 coordinate 17,092, forward strand.
CACATAACACATATGTTGATGTACCGATAAAAAAGGAACAGAGAGTTTTAATTATTGTTCAAGAAAAAATTTATACATCAGCAAGTGGAAATAAGCAAACTGTAAAATCATTAACTCTTGGAATGGCAACAAGGCAAATTACTGGTTCTAAGAATACAATTGATATTTCACTTACTAAGCATATGAAACTTATATTAAATAATGCTTTATGTTTTTAGCAAATTCTTGTATTGTCTCATCTGGTAGAAAGTGGTGTACTTTCAGGACATAATTATATTAGGTACATGCATGCTCACAAGGTTTTGATGGGAGCATTGGAATATATGCGATTTATCAGTTTTATTGAGTTATTTGATGCTTTTCTGGTGAAGCAGTGATTGACTTCATTGCATGATTGACTTCATTGCATTGATTCATTGCTGAATCGTTCCCTGGTCAAAAATTTCTTGGTTATGTGGAAAGTCCCCAGTTTGAAGAGTTATATAAAGAGTATGTTGCATGAGTTACTGATTGGAACACAAAAAATCAACTTTTGCATTAGGGTATTCATTCATAAAAATGTTTAAACTGCTTCCCATATTTATTCGAGCAACACGTAATAACAACTGGGACCTTCACATATCAATTATCCAATCCATGTTACCATGGTTTTTTTTGCATATGATCGCACTTATTATCAAAACTACCTAAAAACAAACTTCCTTATTTCTTTAAAGAATAATTTTTTTTTATGTTAGATGGACAAAGACATTAGAGCAAGCCAAAGTTTTTAATTTATCCCTTTTAACTTATTTTCATTTGAAATCCAGATGGATTTAGACTGTCAAAGGTACCCAGTTTATTGTTTGTCCATCCGACACAATTACTTAAATATAGCTGATTCTTTTTTTTTTTTCAGTGCATAATTTGAGAATTGGTCATTCAGCACATTTACTTATCAACATAACTCACACCCATCTGGTATTTCATCCTAATAGACATCAAGGAATTTTATGTATCTAAGAAAATCTTAGACAACATTCAAATTCGTTAAAAACATCAGAAGTTTTTATTTTAATTTTATCCTTTACTCATTATTTTCTCTTGTAAATTTAACCATTTAGTGCAAATATCATAATTGTATAACTCCAAACAACAGTTTATAAACCTTTGCAAGCAGTTACTTTTTTGAATGGATAATTTTGGAGTAGTTCACATATTCACAAGTAAATCTAACAGAATATATATTTATTTTCAAACACAGATGTTCTTGGTTTTATAAAGAGTCATCAATTTCAACTACAAAGGTCTCTTGGTTTTAAGCTTTTCTAAGTATACATGTTTCTAATAAATAGGCATATGGCTCAGAGGTAGGTATGCTTTACATGTGCTAAGCCTTCAGTTCCAGCGCTGCCATAGGTTTGACTTGCGATGATCTCCCATTATGGTAAACAATTATGGTAAACAACTTGTTTTTCAAAAAATTAGGCCACTCAAAGTTTCATTTGCTTACCTTTTGATTAACAATAAAAGTACAGAATTTTAAGAGATCACTCAATTTAATAACCAAGTTTGGTATAGTTTTTTCCACACATGATAACTTCAATTTATACTGGGAACATTAACTACATTGGATTAGCTGAACTCATAAAAACTATGCATATAGTGATATGAGCAATAGGAAATTTTATCTTGCGTTTTGTTAAAACGAGTTCTGATTATTATTTACTGAGAATATAAAAATAAATAAAAAAGAAAAAAAACTTTAAGCTAGTGTATGATTTTACAGAACAAATCTTGATTCTGCCTTCAAAAGACAAGAGAAAAAAAACAAAATTGATATCATCAAGTGTACCAGCAACAATCACATTTGACTAACCAACCTATGCTTATAAAATTCATTCATATTGTAGTCTAATGTGTGTAATAGAAAATTTCAGTTTGAATTTTGTTAAACCTAATTAAATCTGATCATTATTTACTGAGAGCAGATATTTATTAGATATTAAAAATGAAAAGAAGGTTTAAACTAGAGAATAATTTCAAGGAACAGGTGAAGAAATTAACATTAACACCAGCAGTTTGAAATTTGACTCCTTTAATGCCTGAGCCAATAAGCAAAAAAATTTCAACAGACAGTCTCCGTGCAAAATTTTGAAAAAAACAAAAAAAATCATCTCAAGGTTTTTGAAACAAATTTAGCCTATTCTTGGCTAAGTCTATGGATCCTTAACTTCATGAGGAATTTTAAAAAATGAAGCTGCTGATCGGTTTTGCAAAAAGAATTTAAAATGTTGTTTCTAGAATAAAAATTGACTGAATTTGGGCATGCCATGGATAAACTAGTCATCAGTACCACCATTACTGTGTTCCTTTTATGGAAATACAACATTATTTAAAAAATTATTTAATTAATTTATCTATTTAAAAAATAATTATTTAAAAAATATCAGGTAAAAAAATTTATCATAAGCAAACAGTAAGTTATAAATTAACCGATTATCAATCTATTGATGTAATATCCACATACTTTATGAGTAAGCGACCTTTGTTTAATTAATTATTTATTTCTATGAATATGTTATTTTGCATAAATAAATTGAATATAAATTTTTTTAAATGCGTAATTATAAAGTTAAACTCAAACTATTTAATGATTTTCTGACTTTACTTATCTATATATTAAAGCAAAAGCAAATAAAATACTGATAGGATGTTATAATAATTATTTAATAGGCTTAAATGCCACCGTTTTTCATTACCCCCTTCCTTTTTATAATAGCCTGAATCTTTATTTCTTAATATAACCTCAACATAAAAAAATTAAATAATTTTATCAGGTTCAATTCTTCAAAGGAGATGAACCTGGAACTAGCCAAGAATGAAAGTTAACATATTTATGGTGATAGTTTGTACGGATATACTTTTTACTATATTAGCCTTTTTAGTTACATTTGTATATATTTATTTACATTTTTATATATATATCAAAATCAAAATCTTATCTCAATTTACTGTACTTGAAATCTTTTAACAAGTTAATAATTCATTATTTGTATGATGTCTACAATAGTAATGTTGTATAGAAAATCCAATACTTCGAAGTTTGCCTTCTTTTGAGCCAAAGAAATATATAGCGTACGTAACGAATTTCAAAAAATGTATCCTGTGTATGCAGTACAGTGCGTATGTGCAAAATATTCATTGATAGGTTTGAGGTTAAGTAACTTATTATCTTTTTAACATAGTAAAGTCAATAAGGACAATTTTGCCATAATAAGTAACTAATCGCAAACATTACCCAAACACCATTTTAAACCCATTTTTTCATTTTAACCCGTACCTTTGTAGAATAAAATTTATCTTTCTAGCAGTCAAATTTAATACATGTAGATATATTTATCTAAATATTTATCTAAACTATCGCAGGTATTAATTTATTCTCAAGCAGTGAAATTTGAAACTTAGAGGCAATTTTACAATTACTGGTAAAATTAGACTCATGTAGGTGTAATGTAACTCTCCTAGGGTGATTTAACTGTTATAGAGTAATTAATTCTCACAAAGTATTTAACTCTCACATAATAAATAACTCTCACATTAGGAGAAATCTCTCTTGCATAGAATATGATGAAGTCATTTGAGACTACCAGCTGCAAAAAGGTTCACTACAAAATTGTCTTAAAATTGGCCTTTTCTGAATTTTGATGGCGAAAAATATATCTATGTAGCAAACTATTAAAAGAAGAATTCATTAAAAAATTAGACATTGTTCAAAACAAAAAAAGTCATGAGATGTTTAAGGTTATTGGAATCTTCGAAATACTGTGATAAGTTAACCAGATACCTTAAAATTACGATTCTATTGATCAATTCATAAGTGTTTTCCTTCTATTTGTTCCAAAAACTCTATCATATATGATAGAGTTTTTCTATTTATATGTACTGATAAAGAGTATATTTTATTCACTAACAATTTAAAAATTGTTTAGGTGTGTAGGCTTGCCTAAAAATCAAGCAATAGAAGAATTAACTAATATATTTTGAAAATCTTATTTTTAGATATTATTTTCTCATTATAAGAGATAACTCACCCTACCATCTGGAACAGTTGATTCAATAAACAATAACATTATCTTCATTGCCATAAACATCTTGATGTGATAAACACTAGTGCAATGATCACCAAGAACGCTCTCAAATTTATGTAAACAAGTAATAGCATTGTAGATCTATAAGTATGTAAAACAAATACACCAAATATATCACACTAAGTCCATTTTAAATAATCAATGCTTACATTGAGCAATAAGTTATCATGTCTGATATTAGCGGTAAATTTAAATAATAACTTAGTTAGACAAGCACTAAAATCCTTACAGAAAATTGAATTTTTTAAAGAATGTAGCTAACCTAAACATGATCATTACACTTTTAAATAATGAAAACAAATACACGTTTGTAAGAAACATTCATTGCTTGTAGTGATATTATTTTACACAAAAATTTTTATTTTAATTTCATATAACTTTGTTTTTATACACTGTTGATTGGTAATTGCTGCTTCGTTATTATAATTGACCTTGCTCAATATATATATATATATATATATGTATCTTTTTTTATTAAAAGTTGTTGATCATTTAGGCAACAAATGTTTTAAATTTTTGATTTATAATTGAGGTTGATTTCATTTTCTCACCATGTTGGTTGGAATTTTGCATCTGTGTACTCATGTATGTATAGTACGAATTTTGTTTACCCAAAACATAGGAAAAAGATCTCTCATCCTATTTATGTGTCGTAAAACCTGAAATACTCCCATGTTTTATTTCTTTCAAGGAGGCTGATACTGCATGAGTTGAGCTTTAGGTGTTGAAACTATTTCACTTGGTTGATCATCACCAATTTCGAATAAAACTGCATGATACTGTTTATTAAACTAAATTTTTTGTGAACTAATTTTTAGTTTTTATGTTCTAAATGAGTTTTTTAAGTGGCAAGTAGCACTGGACTATTCCATGAAATAACCAAGCAACTTTAGTGAACTAAAATATTATAAACTCATCCATATTATCATGTGGTAAATTAAAATATTAACATGGAAGTTCTTCAAATTGTAAAAACAAATTCACCATTCTATTTGTGCAAGTGTCCGAAATTGATAGTCATGTGGTTTGAAAAAATATCTCATTAGCTCAAAAAGAAATTCCTCATAATTTTAGCACAAATTTCTATACATCAAGGTGTTATAACTTGGGATAACTAAAAAAAAAAAAAAATTGCATGGAAAATTTTCCCAACAAGGCAAGAGCCTCAAAACCATGGCTAAATTAAGAAACATAAAACTAGTGTTAATCAATATAAACTTAAAAATATAAGAAGTTACCCGTTTTTAAAGTTACCCATTTTAAATCATTGAATGGTTGTAATCTATTCTAAAATTCCAAAATGTTTTTTAAAAACAATTTTTAGAAAATCTTAATATCTGACAAATGTAAAATTGTAAAGTGGCCAACTACTCCACTTTTATTTAAATTTAAGATAAAGTTTGCCTGCTGTATTTTCTATTGATTCTTATATTGATTTTCTTTTTAAATGGGATATTTAATAAAGTTGATAGATATAATATTTAATTGAATGATTTGATAAACAAAATGCCAAATAGCATTTATTGAAAAGTGATTTAAGATATAATACAATTAAACAGGGGAGTAATAATAGGTTAATATTTACAAGAAAGCTTTAGAACATTTATGAGAGCTCTTTAAATTTACGTGCATGATCTTCGCACCAGTGAAATTTCGAGGATTACTTTTTGTTGTGCAAGTAAAAGAAAATATCAAATATCAAATATAAAAAATATGTACACATATATATATAAATATTTATGTGCTTCTAAAGTATTACATAAATTAAAAATAAAGCTATTTATTAGGATTTAATAGATAGAAAATTGTAGCAAGCTTCATGATGATGGCTAGAAAATCAATAATTGATAATTACAACATGCCTCAGTCACGTTTCAATACTATAATGAAGTCATTTAGCGACAATAAATAGCAAATCTCTCGTAACTATAATCCTATACTTCACATTTAGAATTAAGCTAGAACAGAGAAAATAAGTAAAATATCGAGAAGCAAACTAGCTATAAACAAAGAAAATCTAGTTTAATACCTTTTTTTTACTGGATCCTGATTCTTTCTTCCAAATAATTTTAAAGTTTTCCAAATGTAAAAGTTTAATGATGGCTTTATAAAGTATGCATGCCATGTTGAACAGGACACAATTTTCTTTATATAATGAAAGAAGTTCTGTTATGGCTAAAAGTGTTGAAAGTGCAAAGTCAGAAATGGTTAGCTGCAACTGGATCAAAGCCTCTGTCATAAGACTGCTTTCTAAGTCATCTAAACCTATATATCAAAAGTTACTATTATTGTAAAAAAAAAAAATAATAAAAAAATAGAAGCTAAAATAATATATAGTTATTAAATAAATTAATATATAATTATTAAATAAAATTTAAAAAGCCCAAAATTCAAAATAAATAATCTTAGTTGTGAAGCAAAATGGCTTAATAATAATAAGAAAGCAATAACGTGAAAACCTTGAAAACGATTTCAAAGCCTTGAACAAATGATATGGCACATGAGAATTTACGATGCGTTTACAATTTTAAAGTACTAAGATTGTTTAACAGATTTATAGAAAAGGGAGTAAACAAATATCTAATAAAAGTCTATATTTTTTAAGAAATTTAGTAGTGAATTCAAAAATGTTATTCTACTTACATCCCTTATACCAGTGTTGTATAATTTGTCATATTCATGTTATTTTAATGCAAACCACCATTCCTTATGGGGCCACAATATAAACAAGGCCTCGAATTTTCTTGTGCTATCCCTGTAATTTACTGCCGTTTTTAATATCTATGCTTATGCTATCCGCTATATTTGCTTTATTGGTTTTAAATTTTCAGCTTTGTTTTAGGTGACGAAATGAAATTTACTTCTTACTTGTGAAACCAATTATAAACTCAAAAAAAAAAATACATAAAAACATACATAATTAATATTTCTAATGATTATTATTTCATTAAAATTCTAGAGAGGTTTAAATAAACTGAAATAAAAATTTACTCTCTTGCTGTTCTTGAGGTCTACCGTTTATCTTCTTATTCTGGTCTTCGCTGGACGTCAACGTTGAAGATTCAGTAACATTTGTTGGAACACTCGCAGAATTACTTTCTGATATTACTAATGTAAAATATATTATAATGGATTTTTATGAGTTCCAGGACAATATCCTTTTAACACTGAAACCTTAAAAGTCATCACTAATAACACAAAAATAAATTGACCAAATTTAATTAAAACAATTAAAATGGTTTGTATTTAATGAAATTACTTGATAGGTAATTTTGAATAGTACAAATTAACCACAAATTTTTAAAACTAAGGAATCCCTTTTAAATAGAAATATTAAAACGCAATAATGTAACATCAATTTCGTATTTACAATGCCTTCAATTTGTACCTTGCATACACACTAACAGGAAAATATTTGAGCACACTCTTCTGTTTACAATTTACCAAATCATGACGTCCATTTTTTCCCGTACTTACGACTAAAAATTTAAGTTTTAAAAAAAGGAATGATTTTAAAATTTACACAAACTACCTAATGTATCATGTCTCATGAATATGCACTCATCAACGAGAATAAAAAAATATGAGAAACCAAAATATTTTTTTTTATATAATGTAAAGTCAAAGTAGGACCAGTAGGAAATTTTTGATATGCTAATCTTGCTATCCTTCTCTTATTTTCTTTTAATATAGTTATTGAAAAACACAATAAAATAACTTTGTGATTAACACAATAATTCTTTATTGAAATATTATATTTCTAAAAACATTAGGAATATTTAACACTACCTGGTATATAAATGAACCCTCTCATAAGTTCATTTTGTCTATTTTGATCACTATTGCTTTATTAGGAAGTCCTTACCAGCAGGATCTATATATTCTATAGATAAGACCTAATAGTCTCATATTGTTATGCTTTTTATCAACTGAAAAAAATACCTCTTAAAATAACTCCATATACATTATTAGAAGACTCTAATAAAGATTTTTAAATTATTTAAATGGTCAGTTCTTTCTTGGTTTGAGAAAATTTCAGCATGCATATATAAGTAACCAAAATTTTTTTAAATGGTCTTTCATAAAGAAAACAACTTAATCTTAACGAAGTTTTAACTAAACTTAATTTAACATCTTAACTAGTAAAGCATATATTTACCTTGTTCAAGTTGCCACAGATCACCATTAGAGCCTTGCAGAAGCCTATCAACAAGGTTCTCAGTAAACTGTGTCAAGCACAACAATATTGCTTGAACGATTTTGATTTGTTTACGCTTGTAAATTGACAATAGTGATATCAATGTCTAAGATAAAAACAATGATTGAAAAAAAGTAATAAATGATAATTCTTGAAATTTTTAAGAGTAACACTAAAAATTCATGTAACTAAAATGCCAAGTAATTAACAATAAAATTAAATCAAATTTAACGACTTACTTAATTTGCTTATCTAAAAATTACCCACAATCAGCTTGAATGCCTAATTAAAATGTGGCAAGAAAAGCAATGTTATCTCATGAACATAAAAAACCTTAACTACATTACACCTCGAAATAGTTAGATCCACCACAACCATACTAACAAGACTGATATTTACTTCTTACCTTTAGCACAAAATTGAAAAAAAAATGACAACAACAAGAATATGCAATTTACAACTATAAAAAAACTTTTTAAAAAAAAACTATAATAAAAATAAACAAAAAACTAAACTCAGAAGTAAGAGATTTGCAAAAAATAATTTGTTTGAAACAGCAATATGGGCAAGAAGGTTCCTTATATGGTCATCTAACAGAATAAAGTTTAAAAAGAAATGCAACTGCATCAGGAACCAAAAATCTCTGTAAACGGCAATATTGCTTAAAAATGCTGCATGTCCACAATATGGATCAAAAATGTTGAAAACATATCAATTGTGAAATTTAGACCACATTTTTTGGACCAAATTCTACAAACAAAAATTGTAAACAGGTGAGTAGATAACTCAAGACTCCCCATAGAAATTTAGAAAAAAACTAGAATGGTATTGGAAAACGTCATTTTAGACCAAAGATTAATGGCCATTTGAATTTGCATTTGAATACACTTTCTGCGCTAAAATAAGTGCAACCTGAAGGCCATTTTTATATTTTCTGTAATACCCACATATGTTTTTAATAATTTATTATTTAAACCATGTTTAAACTATTTCAAAAACATCACCTTCAAAATATTTGGCCTTTGAAGAAATACTTCAGTAGGAAAATCATGTAACATTACACCTTGAAAGAAATTACATGCTTGTAATATAGTGTTGCTAGACGACGATCTCAATCTGTTATCTGTAACAGTTAGAATCTGTCTATCTCCAGAAGTAAGCAGGATGAATTGAAATGCTGGATATGTAGTTTCTAAACAAAATGCAGAAATTTATCTCCCAATGTAAACCCTACCTTTTGAAGTGTTTCTGTTTCTGCTTTTCAGGCAAACCACAGTTAAATGTCATTTTAGCAATATTTTCATGATTTTGGGTAAACCTGTGAAAGTTTTTTCTTGCAAAAGACATTTTTTCAGCCAAAATTTAAATCTTCTATCATCGCATTCATCATATAAACTATTACCTATATATAAACGCTTACTCCGATGAACAATTTAAAATTTTCAAACAATTTCTTAACATCCATGATAAAACCTAGTGCCCAATAAAAGACACCTTTTTTTTACTGGAAATCACCTCCAAAAAAGGCTTAAGTGAAAAAAGATAGCTGAAAATTATTGAGAATTGCAAAAAATAAACATTAAAAACCCAGGAGACAAAAAAAATTTCTAGTATCTACTCTTGCAATCTCTTACTAACTGAACTAAAGCTCATATGAATACTAGTATAAATACGTTATAAACAAAAAACTTGTAACAAGACCACTAATAAATTTTAGAAAGGTTTATGTAATCCAAAATATTTACGTAAGTGCTATAAAGTTCTATTGGTATAAAATGCAGTAAGCAGACCACAACAAAACATTTTTAAATTTAGAGAGAACCTCAGAACTGCATAATTATTTCCTTAAAAGTGTGAAGTTAAGAGATTAAAAATAAAATAACCATCAATCCATCATTAGGCATGATTTTCTTTTTAAAGGTTTTTCCAAACTTAAAGGAAGTTGAAGCAAATTCAATTAAGTATAAATGAGTATTTTAAAAGGATAGTTGGGCAACTACGTATTTCAAAAACAGTTGAACAACTCCAGTTTTGTAAGGAGAGTTGAACAACTAAATATTTCATTAAAAAATAGACAACTGTGAATAATCAAACTCATTACTGATTATGGCACAAATCAGATATTTTGGACACACAGAAAAAAAAAAACATATCTTTGAGAAAAATCAGCACTTAATGTAACTCTGCTAGCATAAAAGCTACTTTACTTAAGGTACTAAACATGCTTTCAAAAGGCACCGAAGTTTTACATATAAAACTTATTTTTCGCATAAAAAAAATGTCTAAATAACTGTTGAAGTTCATAGAATACGTCCTAAAGTCAATTAAAGAGCATTTCAAAGTAATCAAAAAAAAAAAAAAAACAAAAAACAATCAAACTAGAATAGACCTTACAATTTCGACTGACACTATTTAAAATTTTATTCAAATTATAGTCTCCATTAATAAAAATACTTTCTTTCCACTGAGACGCCAAAAAAACTCCATCTCGTTTCCATCTCATAACACATCGTGATTTCTTTCTGGCCCAACGCTTTCCAACCTTATACTTCACCAAATACCAAATACTTCATCAGACGCTGGTGAAGTATAAAAGTTATAAAAGAAAAGTGATACCCTTGATATCCTAATCCATTTTTATGAAGAGGTACACCTTTACTCATATAAATAAGTCAACCTTTACCAATAAAATAAGTCATAAGTATGTATAACCATTTAAACTGTCAACCAGTACCTATAACTCTATCTTAATTTAACGGATTCTACAGGCATATATTGTTAGAAATCTACATTGTTAGGATCTACATTTAGATTTTACCATTTGCTTGTCAGTCTGTGTTGTATGCAATAAGTAAATGAATGGATTTTTCTCAACTTATCACTTCCATTTTCTGATATGGCATTAACAAAGTGTATTATTGCCATCAATTAGTCCTTTCCCAAAGACCGAGGTACAAACTTTGAGGTCAGCAAAACCTGGAGTGTCATAACCCCTTTTATGTTGGGACCACAGACTTACCACCACCAAACAACCAAATAAATAACCATCTTCTAGCTGATTAAACTATCTATGCCAGGCATCACGCTGGTATTTGTGAAGTTTTAGGGTAAATACTACTTAAGTGAAAGCTTTAAAATTCAAACACATTGGTTTCAGCCAATTACCCACCAAAGAAATATCTCTAAAAGCCTCCCTTCACTACCTAAACATTGGAGAAAAAGATGATAATGATTTAATTCCCTCCCAAAAGATTTTATTTCTAAAAACATACCACTTAAGACTTCATTTGATTGTATTTTCTCAAAAGTTACGCTTTCGGTTGTAAAGTTTAAAGGTTCTATGTGAGTGCTCTGCCTGCTTGAGTATGTTGTAAAAGCTTCACTTTGGTTAGTTTGAGGAGACTCATCTCTAGTGGTATTTACAATAAAGTTTGTGCTGTTGATGATATAATTTTCATTGTTTTCATTTAATTCAAAATATAGTTCTTTTCCATTAATGCCTGATGCAAGGTCTTTCTCTAAATTTAAAATAAAAGTTAAATTCTTCATTAAAGGTTGCTTAACACTGAAATTGTACATGGTATAACAATTAACACATGGAATTGATGGGTTAAATCTAATTTGAGGTTTTAAACGAGGACAAGATGATATAATTCCATTAAACCCATTCCAATTTTTGTTACCTAGCAATTAAATTGAACAAAATTCTGAGACTGATTGAATGTCACTAATAAAAAATCCTGCAATGAAACAAAAAGAAAAACATAAGAAATGAAACAATACACATAAGGAAAAATTAAGAAATGAAACAATACACATAAGAAAAATAAACAAATGAAACAATACACATAAGAAAATAAACAACTGAAACAATACACATAAGAAAATAAACAAATGAAACAATACACATAAAAAATAAACAAATGAAACAATAAACATAAGAAAAATAAACAAATGAAACAATACACATAAAAAACAAACAAATGAAACAATACACATAAGAAAAATAAACAAATGAAAAATACACATAAAAAATAAACAAATGAAACAATAAACAAATGAAACAATACACATAAAAAATAAACAAATGAAACAATACACATAAAAAAAATAAACAAATGAAACAATACACATAAGAAAAATAAACAAATGAAACAATAAAGATAAGAAAAATAAACAAATGAGGCATGACACATAAAAATAAACAACTGAAACAATACACATAAGAAAAATAAACAACTGAAACAATAGACATAAGAAAAATAAACAACTGAAACAATAGACATAAGAAAAATAAACAAATAAAACAATAGACAAATGAAACAATACAAATAAGAAAATTACAGTTTAAAAATATACAGTTCAATCATTTTATTAAAAGCAATATGATAACGAATAACTGGTAAATAAATATGATGATTTAAATTAGTTACTCAAAATACTATTGTGAGATATTCAATATTAAAATAACTATTTTTCTAATGTACATTAGCAAATATTGTTGTTTACTGCATTTTTCCATGTGTAAGTTAAGAATTTTTACTGAGTTGGGATTTTTGGTAATACTATCTAGTAATATGTTGAACGCTTGCAGCGCTGAAATAAACCTTTAAAATAATAAAAATTAGTTGATCATGTTTTTTGCTCAAGAACATGTACGTTTTTTTTTTTTTTTTAAATTTCAGAATTACATGCACAGATTTTCCTATATTTGGCTGATTAAATTTACACAAGGAAAGCTATATATTATGTTTCTGGATAAGTATCTAATTCATGAGGAACTATTGAAACCAACACTAGGAATCGAAACAAAAAAAAATTAGTCAAAGAAAGGTGGGGAAATTTAAAATAAAAGAAGGTATCCAGACTTCAATACAATCAACCCTCTGTAATTATAATATTAAATCTTGCACAAAATTTTTATCCCAAAATTAAATAACACCTTTTATAATTAACGGCTGATCTTTCTGTTTATCTATGACATCATTGTGTACATGAAACAAATTGTCTGCAATTTCATCCGCATATTTCAAGAAAGAGAACCCTTGATATGATTCATCTTGACAAAAGAGGGAGAAGAACTCGACCCCTCCAATTTCTGCCAAATAAACAGCACCTGAGGTTAACTATAAAACAAATAACATAATCAGAAATTTTTAAGTGTTTGGTACTATAAAGTTGATTGAGTCATAGAATATATAATTTCAAAGGTGCAACTCAAAAAATTATGCAAATTCAGTATATTTTATGTCTAACCAGAATCATTTGAAAGATTTTACTTGGAATGTTATTTTGATTAAGAACTGAGCAAGACTTGTGAAACTTCAGAACTCCTTATAAAAACCATTAAAATAGAAATATCATTTTATTTGAAAAAATTCACCTCTCAAATAACGTGCCTGTAATTAATAGTTGAGTTTATTTGATGAATGCAAGTCTCAATTAAACAACAGGTTTCGGAGTAAGAAAAATATTTCGCATATCTCACTTGCTCTGCTTAAGTAGTAGACAAGCGATGACGTGTGTCCCTCAGTTTACTTTCCTGAGATTTTAGAGGATGTAATAAATCAACTTTGATTTACGTTGTAAACTTTTTGTCTATTCATAATTAAATTTGTATGCATTCATTTTTTTATAGCTTATTTTGAATAAAATTGATTTTAGAGCTAAGAGAGATTTCTGAACCATCACGGAAATTGAACTACAATGAAAAACGCTGCATTTCTAAGTTTTATTATTTATTGATCACAAGGAATTGTGTAAACTATTTATATAAACTCATTATCTACAATT